>JAPTGZ010000026.1:1842446-1857222 GCA_029814645.1 Fowleria isostigma | reverse complement strand
AATGTACCTTTAATTGTACCAGGCATTAAAATGAACAAGAAATTGAAGAAAACATAGGGTGGTCTAATATTTTTTTTCTGCAACTGTAGATACACCAAGGTGAAAATGTGGAAGTAAATAACAAAAATTAAAGTATAAAAAAGTGAGCAAAAAGTACCAGTGTAAACATACACCACTGAGAGATGGTGAAGGAGAGTTCAAAGTATTCGACTGCACACACACACACACACACACACACACACACACACACACACACACACACACACACACACACATACACACATAAACACACACAGTGCGCGTCTCAGAGTCTCAGCCGTTACCACGGTGATCAACAGCCCTGTCGGTCACCTTGGGTTTGTCTTCATGCCTCAGCCTTGGTAACCACGGCAACTGGCCTCAACATTCAGATGCTGTGGGTTCGTTCATTATCATGGATCGGAGTCGGTGTCCTCTGCTTGGCTCTGAGGGTGTGTGTTTCCACAGTAGGTGTGTGTAGGCGAATGTCTTTGTGTGTTTTGAATTAGGATGCTCTGTTCGTCTCGGTTTGTCTGAACTTGTATCTGCAGATGAAGCCTCTTAGGAAGTCTCAGTTTAGTTTTTTTTTCTGCTGAAACACTCTGTATTTCCTCTGGTTTTTGTCGTACGTGGGTGGAAAACCCTGGGCCCTGTGAGGGTATTCTAGGGTGTTTGGTCTGTATCTATTTACGTCTGTCTGTCTTTAAGTCAACATCCACTGTGTATTTGGACTTGGAAATTTTTACTCATGGTACATGCAATCTGTCCTATGTTAACATTCTTGACCATTTGGAAATGTGGCACTTCTACACATTTTTGTCAGGTTATTTCTCTGGGGGGAAAAACACACAAGAAAACCAGAGCAATATTATTTGTTTTGCAAAAACTGATTCAACATTGTGTTTGTCGGTTTAATAAAGTTCTAATGATCATACATATGCATTTGTCAATCTCTGCATTGTCTATAAACTTTGTCATCTGCATATAAGTGTAATTAAGCAACGTCAATTCTATTAGCTAAATAATTTATGAAAACAAAATAGGCACCATAATAGATCCCTGTGGGACACAAGTGGCTAAAGTGTAACCTCATAATCTTCTTTGGCCTCAAACAGAATAATATTAATAAAGTGATAAAAAAAAACAAATGTGCGCTTAAAAGACCATTCTAGTAAAGTTCTAATGACCACACACAAATGCAACATAACGTGCCCGCAATTGAAAACTCTCAGCCTTCAGACCACGCCAAAGTTTTTGCACATACAGACAGATGGACAGACAGAGGGCGAACTGATGATACTACCCTGCAGCAAGAACCAAGGATACTCACTTTCAGGTTAAAAACAAATTCTACAATCATAAGTGGTTGTATTTACTCTGGAATCACTTTGTATTTAAAATGTCTTTAATCCCTTTGTTCAGATAATTTAAGATTTAAAGCATTTACTTTCTAATGTGTTTTGTTTTGCAAAAACTCATTTATTACTAACATTTTCATTTCAAGATGGATGAAAGGTAGCTGCATAGAAAATGCTCTAGCAGAGGATGGTTTCGATCCATCGACCTCTGGGTTATGGGCCCAGCACGCTTCCACTGCGCCACTCTGCTGTCAGTCACTATAGATGGGACTTGTCCAGATTGATCCTCTTCCAGAGTGGGAAGCGAGGCAAATGAAGTGATTACCCATCAGGCGTAGTGTCTACGGTACAAGCCTGTGTGGGTTGTGTTATGACTTGGTGTTGGTTGAGTTGGTCAAGTCTAGGTCCACAACAGTACGTGTCCAGACAACTGACAGTGCTGTATTTACTGACACTGTTTCAATGATGCTAGCAAAAGCCTCAGTGGCCAAATGGATAAAACACTGGCCTCCTAAGTCTGGGGCTGTGGGTTTGAGCTCCATCAGTGGTGATTGACAGAGTGGTGCAGTGGAAGTGGGCTAGGCCTGTTACCCAAAGGTTGATGGTTGATGCAAATTCTAATGTTTATAGTGACTCCAGGGACATGTAAGGGAGGAAGTTGATAATATCAGAACAGAACCTTCCATATTTCTTCAATGCAAATTCTGTCAAAAAAACAAAAACTGTCATTTAGTCATCAAAATGAAGCTGATTTATCAATAACCTTAGATTTTATAAAGCTGAGCTCAATGGATTAAGCATCAGCTGGAGTTAACAGACAAGGATTATCAGTACTAGTGTCTTTTCCAGTTACTCATTTCTGTTTCATATACAGTGACCATATACAGTGACCAATATCAAGTTTCTCAGTTACATAAAATACAGTGTGAAGGCTCGCAACATTTTAATGGTTTGTGCAATAAAATCAGACCGTATCAGTGACAAAGTAGAGTTACAAGAAGATGGGTATGGATTTACTTTTGATGCACAAATACCTTTATTGTAGAATTAAAATGACGTCACCCCAGATGGGATTCGAACCCACAATCCCTGGCTTAGGAGGCCAGTGCCTTATCCATTAGGCCACTGGGGCTTGGTGACAGGGCAGTATTGTTGTGTCCAATGAGACAATAACCCATGTCTACTCAACACCATAGAGCATCTGTCCACTGAACTCATGTTTACATGAGGTGGGTTTAGGTCTGGTCTAATCTTTGGTGAGTGGCACAGAGGAAGTATGTTAGGCCATAACCAAGAGTCTGCTAGAGCCAGACTGTCCTCTGCTAAATGTAACTCAAATGTGTTATATCTGACATTCCTTTGGCTGAAAAGTCAGTTATTAACATCTCAGACTTGATTGAATGTTGATTTTTCAGGCTTAAATAGTTATCTAGTATTGTCAGTTTTATATGTACTTTCCCTGGGACGTCTACAAGGTTTGTTCAGTTTTGAAAATTGTAGATTTTTGAATTTTTGATAAAGTTTTGAAATGTTAAAAATTTTCCTTCACTTATAATAGTTGATATTTTGATGGTTTTGATGGTTTATAACATGGGTCAGCATCCTTCTCTATCTAAAGAACAATTTAACAATAGAAATAAAAAAAAAACAACCAATTGTCTCAGGCCAAAATATTCCCTTAAACCTCAAAGTGGTGACTATTAAAGAAGTTCTTCAGAATTAGTATGTATGGAATATGTCAAGAAATAAATCAAAGTTTCTGTGCATTTACAGAACTAAAAAGAAAGTACAGAACTACAATACATAAAACGGGGACATTTGTATTACTGTGTTGTCAGCAAAAAATTACTGGTATTTACAATGGAGTAAACAAATGAATATCTTCAGTGTCATAAAATAAAAATTAGTCTGCTTTTACTACCACTGCTACTACTGTTAATATTTTATTCATTTGGAGTGTGGTCTTCATTTTTACAATTGCGTAACTTATGAATGACGTTATGGTTCTGACAAAATGTGTAAGAAAAAATAATACAAATAAGTATTATTCATTTCCATGTGGTGATGAGGATTTGAAACATGGTAAAATGCAGAGGATTTGACCTGTTGACCTTGGATTGGAGAGTTCAACACTCTTCATTCCACTACATGTGAAATGGAGAAACTACTGAAACATTGTGGAATCTCAGATGTTCTCCGTGACACTGCTCCATGTCTCTGTTCTCTTTTAAAAATGCAATGAAAAATAAAAAATGCACTTTGATAATAAATCCTCTGGGGGAGCAGGGAGCTGAGATATTTTGTCATGAAGCAGCTGATATTTTGAAAGTATCCTCACTCTGCTCATGGTTCACATCGAGCAGTAAAACTCAGTCACGAGAAGATGGTTTCAATGGTTTCCACGAGGAGGAGGAAGATAAGGGAGAGAGGGAGAAGATGAGTTATTGTACATAGAAGGTCAGAGGTCACATCTTCAGGTGTTGAACAGACAGGAGGAAGAGGAGTTTCTGAAATTGTGCAGGTGGAGGAGGGCATGATGGGAAATGTTGGAGTCTGATTTATGTGATAGCTGTAAATGTCAAAGTGATAGTAGAGGATGGTTTAGATGCATGGACCTCTGGGTTATGGGCCTGCTGTCAATCACCAGAGATGGGACCAAAACCCATGACCCCTGGGTTAGGAGGCCAGTGTTTGATCCATTAGACCACTGGGGCTTTATGTTCAATATTTACACCATATTGAAGTCAAAGCATCAAGGAAACAAAAAAATGACAGTCACATTACAGACAAGGCAGATTTATTTATATAGTACAGTTCATACACAGGGCAATTCGCAGTGCTTTACAAAAATGGAATAAACAAGTTAAAAACCCACGATTACGGTTAAAACTTAATCAATAAAACATTATTGATAATTAGTTAAAATCAAAGGTCAGACAGAATCCTTTCACTTGTTATATGCACAGTTGAACAGAGCCGTTTTCAGCCTGGACTTAAACAGTGTCAGAGTAGAGGCCTGTCTGCGTCATCAGGAAGACTGTTCAGAGTTTAGTTGTATGGAACTGAAACACAGCTTCAGTGTGTTTAGTCTTGACTGTGGGCACCAGCAAAAGACCAGTCCCTGAGGGTCTCAGGGTCCAGATGGTTCATATGGGACCAACATCTCACAGATGTACTGTACCTTGCTGCTAGACCATGGACAGACTTATACACCAGCAGAGCTGTTTTAAAGTCTAGTCTCTGAGCCGCAGGAAGCCAATACAGAGACCTGAGCACAGGACTAATATGGTTGTACTTCCTGGTTCTCGTCAGGACCTGAGCAGCAGCATTTTGGATGTACTGCAGCTGTCTTACAGCTCATTTAGAGAGTCCAGTGAGAAGGCCATTCCAGTAGTCTAACGTGCTGGAGGTAAATGCATGGATAAGTCTCTCTAAGTCTGGTTTAGACAGTAAACCTTTGATTCTACCAATGTTTTTGAGATGGTAAAAGTCTGATGATGTTATTGATTTAATAGCTGTTGAAGTTTAGGTCTGAGTCCATTGTTATCCTTAGATTTCTAACATGATTTTTAACTTTTAAAGTAAGAGATTCAAAATGATTGCTGACACTTTCTCTTGGTTTTTGTGGGCCAAAGACATTGACTTGTTGTCTGGGCTTAGTTGTTGAAAGTTGTTTTGCGTCCACACAGTGATCTGTTGGAGGGTTAGGTTTATGGTAAGATAGTGATCTGTTGGAGGGTTAGGGTGAGACAGTGATCTGTTGGAGGCAGTGACAGTAAGTCCACAGGCCCATGTTCACTTGATGTGAGCCAGATGTAAATCTGAGTGTCATCTGCATAGTTGTGGTAAGACACGTTATTACTGCGTATTAACTGGCCAAGGAACAAAATGTAGATTGAACAAGAGGGGTCCCAGGATGGACATCTGGGGGACCCCACAGGTCACTGCCATTTGGTCTGACACACAGTTTCCATTTTGAACAAAGTATTTTCTGTCCTCCAGATAGGACTTGAACTATTTCAGGACAGGACCAGAGACACCTACCCAGTCCTCTAACCTCTGTAACAAGATCACATGATGGACTGTGTCAAACGCAGAACTCAGATCCAGCAGGACTGAGACTGAGACTTTGACTTTACTTGTGTCAGCATTTGTCTAAGGTTCATTCAGGGAATCAAACGACCTTGTTCACATGTTGTCGGTATGCAGCACAGGAATGTAGGGTAGTGTCATAGAAAACCAAATACCTCAGGTGCCTCAAAACGACTTTAAGGTCATGACTGAGGCTTTTTATCAAGGTGAAAAACACAGAAACCGAAGGAGACGGGACCGGTTTCTTATCGCTGCTGTTTTTCTAAACACACAACTCAAAGTAAACTGCTCGACTGTTCTGTTTGTTTAACACACACTCACAATAAAGCATGTGTGAATATATACAGTGCATTAACATGTGTAGTAAATCAACCGGTGTTTATTTTACATAGTGATACTCATGCACAGACACAACACAAATACACACACAGACACACACACAGCTGCTACACACCGGCTCGAGCCTCGGCCTGTCTGTGTACACAAGACAGTTCAGACTTGTCAGGAGTATAAACATTATTTCCCAGCATGCTTGTGGCCATGTTTTACACATCTGATAAGAGCCCATACAAATTTGTTTGTGCATTCACTTCAGTAGCACATACACACATACACACACAAAACCACAAACCCATATACAGCAGATTAAGTCGTCAGGTTAAGAATGCAGTCAGTGTTGTGTTTATGCCACGCTCTGCCACACAGAAACACTACAAATCCCATAAACCCTTGAGGGTCTGCAGGGCCCTCATGGCAGCAGAGCAGCAGATTCCAGCCGGGAACGAGGGCGTGTGGACTTGATGTGTGTTTTACTCAGAGTTTAGACAAGACGGCGAGTGAGGAAATTAATTAACAGCAGTTGGAGCAAATTAAAGTTAACGGAGCTTGACAATAAATAACACATTAAAGTCAGATATGGGAACAGCTCTGGGTGCAATGTTAATTTGCCATCAAGCTTCCACAGAAAAATAGTCAGCGGAGGATGGTTTTGATCTGTTGACCTCCGGGTTACGGGCTCACACTGCTGTCAATCACAAACTGAATGAGGACATCATTACCCATGAGGCCGCAGGGCTTTTTTTTTCAGCTCCTCTGCTGCACTGTTGATCTACAAGACATGAGTTCCACTCTATCAGAGGTGTCAAACTCATTCTAGTTCAGGTTATACATTCAGCACAATTTGATCTAAAGTAGATCGGTCCAGTAAAATAATAACATAGAAAGGTGATTCTCTTTTTGTGGCAACATTCATGTCCTCATGTTTTACTTACCCCTTGATTATTTCTAAAATGTCCCAAATATTTACAATAAAGTAATATAATGATGATGTGTTTAAGTGTTTGTCATCATTTAAACATAAATGAAATACTTTTCAAATATTTTTTATTTTACACACCTTTTTGGTGACACACATACTTAATTTTATTGTGTCCCACAGTGCCATGTCATCAACTTCCTCTAGAAGTATGAGTCATACAGTTATTAATATATATATATATATAATTTAATCAACTAAACAAAACTTTATTTTATGATGCAATTGAATCTGGTGAAACTATATTTCTTATTTACTATTTTTCTTCATATTGTACATGTCCCAGTAGTATGTTTCCACCCTGATAGAATGTACTTAATTGCCTTAAAAAAAAGAAACTACTTTTCTATAAAAGCGCCACTTCTACCTGCAGTGTGACAATAAAACCTCTGATCAGTATACAGTCCACTTCAGATCTGATTATTACAATTATCTGAGTTTTCTGGTCATGCAAACAGGCTCAGTGTTACAATATTTACCAGTTCTCCATTTTAGCAGAGGATGGGTTTGATCCATTGACCTCTGGGTTATGGGCCCAGCACACTTCCTCTGCACCACTCTGCTGTCAGTCACCACAAATGGAACTAGAACCCATAACCCCTGGATTTGGAGACCAGTGTTTTATCCATTAGAACACTGGGGTTGGTGTGCATGTCAAGATAAAACAGGAAACAGAAGATAAAAACACCAACATAGCATTAAACAACAGGTGGACAAGGCTCTAATGTAGCGGCAAAACCTGACAACCTCACAAATTCAACTGGGTATTGATTCTGATAAATCATGATGCTGACGTTCAGAGACACTGGAACTGTTTTTTTCCCTTAAGTATTAGATTGTTCTTGATTCAACTGGACTGGTTTAGCTCTTTTGAAAATGTTTTGTCTCTCATCCAAGAGACTTCTTCAGAACTGATGAAAAGTTTTCAAAAGAGCAAAACTCATCCAGTTGAACCAAGAAAAACCTACTAGAAGATGGATCCATCCATATCTAGTTTAGGACAATAGTGTATGTCTAAATCCTCCATCCACCACAGATCACTGTTTCTGAGCAGTGGCAGAGCTGATGTTCTGAGATATTTCCACCTGAGTTTTTATTTACACTCTTCTCTCTTCCCTAGTGAAGTTCTGAAGTTGTTAAATCATACTGTCCTTTTCATTGAGCGACCTCACACTTGGCGTTATTCTGAACAAAGCATCTGGTGTTTGACCGCCACGTGGACTGACTCATGTGAAAGGATCGCTTCAGTCCAGTTGTTTTTGTGTCTGCAGTTGTTGAAAGCCGTAGTTGCTTTTATACGACTCTGTTCATGTGTTGGCCTATTGTTCTTTAAACCACTGTTAATGCGACGCCCCATTTAACTGCAGTTATTCCACAACAGTCGGTTCATATAAATGTTGTTTCAGACAGATTTTCAGTTTTCCTTCTGGTCCAGCTCACAGAAAAGGATTCTCTGCTATTTACTGCTGTTGTGGTGGTTGTTGTTGTGAAGGAGAGTCATGCCATGAGGTTTAGGATCCAGAGACAGACAAGCCTCTGTGGCCGGATTCAGTGTCATGACACCAGAGACACTGAGGTATTTTCAGGCCTTTTCGTCATCTGTGACTGCATGAGATTTAATGTTCCAGACTTAAGACAGAACCCGAATCCTTTACACTCCATCACTTGCCTTTGCCAGTGTTTAAAATGAGGAAACAAACACAGAAGGACCAAGGAGAAAGAAAATGTTGTGTGTTTTTGGAAAGACAAGACTGGAAACTGAAGGATAAGACATAAACTCAGGGCTTACATCTTCAGATCTGTTATGTATGGAGAGGTGAAACTGGCAACGGTTAGAAAGAGGAATTTTAGAAGATGAACTAAGAAGAGTAGGAGTTATCAAACTGGTTCCATCTCGCATTTATATGACAAACTCTGACCAGTAGGGGGCAGTCTGGTACCAAAACCATCAATGAACCAACTCCCCAGACTGAATCAGTCACTAAATAAAATATAAAGCTCATTCTTTACACATATCTGTATTGTGGGATCATACAATTTTCTTCAAAAATTAAAACTCATCAACGCTCATTTAACAGTTGTTATAAATAACACTGTGTCTTAAAACTGTCAGCTGATAGTTTACATTATAGTTCTGTTAGCTTAGCTCTGTTTTGTGACTGAAAGCAGCCACAGTAAAACCACTAATCTCTGTTTTCTGTTTGGTTTGAGTTGTCAGTAGCTAAACTAAAGATCTGTTTGAATCCAACAAAGAAGGTCAGAACTGTCACAGTTTAGTCTGAACTATAGATCAACAAACAGCAACTTAGCAAATATAAGAACATCCCATAATAGCGTTATACTGTCATAAGCCTCGGAATCAAACTCACTTGTGTAGAACAAACATTGACATTTCACCGTCAAACTCCATTCTTTACAGTTGAGTCCAGTGGAGGAAACGACTCTATTTTTATCACTTTGTCTTTGACTTTGAGAAGAAGTTGTTTCTTTCTGCTTCTCATCCTCAGCTTGGCCTTGGCTGGCAGAGTGACTCCCTCTAGTGGTCACATAAATCCTGTCACTGAAAATAAATTCCCTTTATATCTCTCAAATACGATACATTGGCTTCGGTGGCAAAGCCTCATAGTTCTTTATTCTAAACAGTCTGAGGACAAATATAGGTCAGGCTCTGATGTCTTGAAGTAGAAATTCAACATATGGACCCTTTTCAAATGGATAGTGGTCACATAAGACAGACAAATGGCAGTAAGTTGTAAATAAAGTTGCAAATCGTTCATCACAATAAGTTGTTTAATCATTTTCTGAAGTATAAAATACAAATATCTCCCTGTTGGTTTGTCCTACAGTGTAGTTAGTGGAGGTCTGATCCAGACTTTAACTCAGACCTGAGCACTGTGCGACCTGATAGCTGACTCTGACTTACCCGCATGAGGTTATTGGCAAATTAAAAGTCAAGGCAAATATATATTATCATAATAAATGCAACCAATACAACGGCGCTGGTTTTATTTTGAAGGATCGGCTAAATTAACATTTTTTTCTCACATGCTTTTTGTATTTCATAAGGCTTAAGCACTTGATGGTCAGCTAAAGAATGAAAGACTGATTCAGAATGCAAAGTTTTTAACAAGACATAGACTCAGAGATAAAGAAAAAGAACTGATATATGCAAAAAAAAGGTGGATGCATTTATTGATTTTCATGTAAATGTGGAGCTGAGTGCACATTTTTGAAAACATTTTTGTGAATGTTCATTAAATAGCTGTATTCTGTGCTCTACAGTTCCATTGCATTGTTCTATTTACTGTTTTTATACAGATATACATTGAGCAGAGCTGCAGTTGTATTGATTTAGCCCTTAACAACTGTCAAAGTTTCTCATGTGGCCCCATAAGAAAATTAATTGCCCACTCCTGCTTTAACTCCACATCAGAGCCACAGATTTGATGGACATATGAGTCATATGGGTTTGGGCCAATGGTACAGTACAATACCAGTTGAGTAATATATCATCCAAACATAATTGAGGTAAACATGATGTGGGAAAACAGATCCATCGCACTGATTCTTAGTGGAAGTGAGGAACAGCAGGTGTCATTCAGCTTTTGTCGGGTTTTTATCCTTTTCACTCAACCCTTCTTTGTCTCATTTTGTTGCTTCCTTTCCATCTTTATTGGATGACAGCGAGATAAAGAGGTCAGCCCAGAGGGGAGAAGACAAACCCCAGTCCTTAAATGAAATCCAGATAGAGGTGTTCTGTACGGCCACGGCAGTAGGACGCCCCGTTCTGTCACTTTTATCTGACAAATGCTTCTCCAGCTCTGTTTACCGATTAATTACCTCATCAACAAACACACTTTCCTCTTAAAGCGCCTATGAAAACATGTTTTGTGATACCGTGGACAATTAATCATGTTTTGACGCTTCTATTCAGTGTCTCTAATCCATCATAGTTTGTGTGAAAATACTTGAATGGAAGCCCAGTTTATCTGAAGGAGAAACAGAGGAGAAAGATAAAGAGAGAAGAGGAGGAGGAGGAGGAAGAGGGGGAGAAGCTGAGTTTTTGTAAGAAGAAAAGGGCAGAGGTTACATCTTCAGGTGTTGAACAGACCAGAGAAGAAGCAGGGAAAGAGGAGCAATGCTTGGAGAAGAAAAAAGAGCATGATGGGAAAACAAAAGCTCTGTTTATGTGGTGAATTAAAACATCACAATGTTAGCAGAGGATAGTTTTCAATCCATTGACCTCTGGGTTATGGGCAGAGCATGCTTCCTTTGCGTCAGTCACCACAGATGGGACTCAAACCCACAACCTCTGGGTTAGGAGGCCAGTGTCTTAGCCATTTTGATGCTGGGGCTTGAATACCTGGAAAAATGCTGATACGTTAAATACCTCTTAAAAAAGATGACTTGTTAAATCATTCCTTGAACTTCGTAACAGGTTCTCAGGGTGTGGATTCAAGCCTGCATCAGTTTTTCTCCAGTTCCTTGTGGTTCAGTGGAGGTGATTTCAGTGTGATGTCTATGATCAGACCAAGGATGAACACGTCCGGTATGAAAAATGAATCGAGTAAAAAAACAAATGTTCAATAGCCATCTAAGACAAAAAATAAATAAATAAATAAATGAAAAAATTCAAATATGGTTATTTTTATATTCAATTCAAAATTTTTATTACATTTTTAACATTTTTCAATAATACAGCAATGTCTATCCAACTGACAGACAAAACAAAACAAGACAAAAACAAAAAAGACAGGCTATTAGGCACATATTAATAGACCTTCACATGAGAAAAGCAGGCATCTACAGTGCTCAGCATGAATAAGTACACCCCAACAGATTTGTCACAAAACCTTTAGTTTTCTTTGAGAATCAATTCTCATTTAAGGAAATGTTCTATAAAATTCAGTTTTGTCCACAGTTTTTGAAACTGTGCTCATGTTCATTGAGATATTGATTAAAATCCTACTTTTCAAAGGGAATGTACTCATGTATATTGCAGTACCATCCTTAATCTTCACAGGGTTGGGTCAAATTCCCCAGTCATATATTCAGAGGTGGAAAATCCAGTTCCAGAAACTAAACGTTCTGCCGTGTATTGGCTCACTTAAGACAGGTGACACTACTAATTATTGTGCAACCCTAGTACAGTTTTACTTTGGATGTACACATACCATTATTGTAAAATTCCAAAGCTATCACCCCAAAACAAAATTTGAACTCACAATCCCTGGCTTAGGAGGCCAGCACCTTATCCATTAGGCCACTGGGGCTTGTAAAAGCACTCTATTGTTGTGCCTAATGTGACAATAGCCCATGTCTGCTAAAGCCCACAGAGCCTCTGAATTTGTGTTGACATAATATGAATTTAGTTCAAGTCACATATATATCATTTGACAGCAGAGTGGCGCAGCGGAAGCGTGCTGGGCCCATAACCCAGTGGTTGATGGATCAAAATCATCCTCTGCTAAAGGAGTTTTAATGCATTTTCCTTTTCATAGTCGAGCAGATGTGGAAATCTGACCACAGTAGGGTCATGAGGTTTATTCCTTGCTTGACTGTTACCTGTATCATCTCAAAGAAAACCATCTCCCTCTTTTGTCCACTGACTCTTGATGTCAGTAAACACAGCATGGTTCAAAAACTGCTTATAAGCTATAATATTTTGTTGCATCACTTTTAGCTTTGATTAGCAGCTCATTTTATTGTGAAATAGACCTGACAAACTGAAACAACCCCAAATCATAACACTTCCCCTATGGGGTTGTACTGTAGGCACTATGATCACTAGACCACATGACCTTTGATACTGAAGCAAAGTTCAAAGTCCAGTCCTTATTCTTGCTAGAAACTCATGGTTGTTTAAGAAATGAGAAGCTCCTCATGCGTGAGTTAAAGGATTAAAGAAATGAAATATATAAATCACTGCAGTATTATCTAGGGGAAGTATCGGAACTATTTGCTGCATTAAATCCAGGCCGTGTCACTTAAGCTCATCCAGGGACACGAGATAACATTTTTAACACAAATTAAAGCTCATTTAGCAGAGGATGGTTTCAATCCAGCAACCTCTGGGTTATGGGCCCAGCATGCTTCCTCTGCACCACTCTGCTGTCAGTCACCACAGATGGGGCTTGAACCAACAACCCCTGCTTTAGGAGACCAGTGTTTCAGTTCTGTGCTGTACCTGTTGTGCATTGTCAAGTCCTTCTTCCCTCTTTTGGCTCCAGATTTTGCCGTCCTTTCTCTTTGGTTAGACTGTGGTCACCGAGTCTGGAGTTGATCAGGATCTGTCTCTGCTTTGTATCTCTGACGGTAAAGAGATACCCTGCCTGTTTACATTCATGGTTTAGGGCCAGATAGCAATAAAGTTTGTTTGGAGTTTTGTTTTGCATCGTCCAGTTCTCCAGATGAGCATCTTTTCCTAATTTATTTGGTTTACTCTGATTGTGGTTGGAAACAGGGCCGGTGCTGGCTGTTATCTCCAGTCCAGCTGACTGAAGGGGACTCCAATGAGGGTTCAGGTCTGGGTTTTTGGTGCCTTAAATCTCCATGTGTATCATGAGGATTTGATTAGAGATTAACCAAAATATAAATATATTAACTGTTTAGAATCAGTGGGTAACCATATAATGCTGCCTTGCATGCTCTGATGGGATGGTACTTTTTATTGGACATGATGTGGCATTCAGGGTCTCTATGGATGTCTGTATTCACTATTTGATATTCTATAAAAGCTTATTTATCAAAAATGCAGTAACAAACTTTAGATTAGATACTGCTTCAGTATTATCCACCGATTCAGGAGACAGATGTTGGTAATTGCTTAAGAAAATACTCTCTAAAACAATAAAATATGATGGTACATATCAAATTGTAATAGGAAAATAAATATAATTTAACTTTAATGTTTCTATCATATCGCAAATAATAAATATTAACAGCATTTTGTATGACTGTTGTTCCATAGATGTGCAGAAAAGAACTCAATGGAAAGTTTGAAAGGAGGTCTCAGTTGCTTTTTGCAAACAATATGAATGATGACAGTGAAAACTCATTTAGTGGAGGATGGTTTTAATCTATCACACTTCTAAGTTATGGACCTAGCACACTTCCTCTCACCACTCTAGTATCAATCACTACAGACGGGACTAGAACTAAAACAACCTCATGTAAACACAAGTTCAATGGACAGATGCTCTATGGTGTTAAGTAGACAGGGACTATTGTCTCATTGGCACACAACACTACAATTCTATTGTCAAGCCCCAGTGGCCTAATAAATGAGGCACTGGCCTCCTAAACCAGGGATTATGGGTTTGAATCCCATCTGGGTTGATGTCTTTGACATTCTGCAGTGACAGAAAAATTTTGTCAATGATAAACTCAGGTTTTGCTGCATAAACCATTAAAATGTTATGAGCCCTCACACTGTATGTTTATGTTACTGAGTGACTTGATATTGGTCAGAATATGTAATAAACTTTTAGGTGGGGGATGCTAAACCAACACCAAGGGACTTTCTGATCATGGGGTCCCACTAAAGTCAAGAAAATGTATTGTCTGTAACAACTGTTGTAACATATCTATCTCGGTAATACTCATGCATTTGTTGACAAGCCATTGATACCGAACAGGCAAGGCAGGAGACATACTGATAGAAATGTACAAGGGTCTTCCTCAGTGAGACATCCTTAAAATCAGCAAATATAAAGTTTGGAGCCTGAGGTAGTCTGTGTCCTCTGCACTACAGTAATTGTTGGCATTTCATTTTAGAAAGTGGAATTAAAAATGCATTGCAAATTCCTCTAAGTCTCCCGTTGTTGTAAAGCTCATTTAACTTTTCTCTACCTCCTGAAACTTTGCAAACTTTAATTTGAGGGGGCAGGATGTTTGTTTGGAAGTTTGTTTTTTTTTGTTTGTTTTTTCCAGTTCCAAAACTGGCACCAGAGCGAACTGATGATGAAATTATTCGTTCATTCATTCATTCATT
>JAPTGZ010000026.1:1817877-1829787 GCA_029814645.1 Fowleria isostigma | reverse complement strand
CACACACACACACACACACACACACACACACACACACACACACACACACACACACACACACACACACAACACACACATACATACACTGGACACATTCAACGCCTGTCAGGACAATTCTAACAGTAATTTGGACCAGATTGGACCGAGGAAGTTCAGCTCCATCTCCAGATAAAACTCATTTACATTCAGGTTCCACATTCAGACCAAAATGATTTAAAGTGGGTCGGGCCAGTCAAAGAAGAACAGAACAACCTAGAATTAATAACTACAATTGTTTCTCTTTACTTTCATGCAAAAAAGTTCATTTTGTTCAATATTATGCCTTCAGCTTTTCCTCACACCTCACAGATCACAGCAGATCTACAAATACATCAAACATTTAATAACAGGCAGAATATTGGTACAATTACACTGATTGTTCTCAAGACAGTTGTTTATGGTTGTTTATGATTCACTTTTTTTGTGAAAGGAAAGTTTGTGAATGGAAACATTTTCATCATGTAATTTGACTTTTTTCCGCTAAATTAAAGAGAAAAATTTGGAATTGTCATCATTTCTAGGTCTTTATCTCAGTAGGCCAGGAGTTATTGTGAAGGTGTTGTGTCTGTCTTCGTCTCCCTCGTTATCATCTTCATCGTTTCCAAATTTCCTCTGAAACTACTGGTCAGATTTATTTCAAATTTTCTTTGGGACAGTGTCTGCAAAGTTTGTTCACATTTTTGACAAAGTAAATTTTTTAATTTTTGATAAATTTTTTAAGTATTCAAAATGTTCCTTTACGGAATGGTCCACGTCTTGATGGCTTATAACATGTAAACAGCTACATTTATCATTAGTTCCTACTGATCACTGATAGAAGTCATATGTGGACTTTGAAGTAGTTGAGTTCTCCTCCAGTGAAAGCCCCGCCCACTTCTATTGTTACATTGATCTCCTGATCCAGACCACAAGACTCAAACATAGAACAGAACCTGAACCATTCAGCTGGAATTGATTCAGATAGAACATGACATTGACATACAGGGACATTGGATCTATTTTTATTATAATCCCCCTTCTATCCTGCGTAGACTGTTTCCCTGTCACCCTGCTGACACAGTACTGTGGACACAAACATCACACATGCCATGGGCCTATCAGGTCCAGGAAAAGGAGAGGGTACCAGTTATCAAGGCTACCTCCAGACCACAATACTTACAGTATTTTTCTTTTGATTCTAAAAGTTTCACATCTATAAACGTATTGTTTCAAGAAATATCTGCGTCCAAGTGGAAATGGAAAAACTGGGTTAATACTGATTAATACACATGCCACACCTATATGTGGCACTGTACACAAACAGACAGAGCCTACGGCAGGATACACTAACATCATAGAAGAATACACTGAGCATGTGCATGAGTTTACATCCAGGGTTTTCTTCTGGCCATGTGCCATCATCGTTTCTATAAAATGGTGTTGTGCCTCTATAAGCCAATGCAGGGCGGGGTTGGGAGATTTTTCTGCTCTGGGACCTGCGCTCCAAAAAACTGTTTCAGGGGCCAAGAATGCCAGTGTCATGTGGATGAAGGGACAAAATGATATTAAACTTTTGCACATTGACATAATTCTGTTGTGTGTGTATGGGGCGTATGCACCATATATGACCATGGTACTGTGACAACAAGAGGAGAATGAGTTTATGAACAGTATCCATGATTGAGTCTGGGGCTAAAAAATGTCGTTATTGCTTATTGAGACAGTACAAATGTAAGCCTTTGGTTGGCTCTGTGGAAACACACACCCATATTTTGTGCCACTGTACAGTGGCAGTAGCCGTGGCCATATGTTTTATACTTTTGACTGTTAATACCTTCAGTCTGGTTTTAACCACATGTTCAACCCCCCGGATCTAGAGTGTGTTTTGTACAGTTTCTAGTCCCGATTCAGTCTAGATTTAACATGACACACACACAACGTGTGTATTTGTGGCTAAATTTTATTCATGTCAGATTATAACCACGGTCTCTGGTCTTTAAGTGTCCAATGTGTAACTTCTTAATCCATTCAGACGCGTTTACTGAAGTTCTGTCTCGTGTTTGGGTTTCAGAGGACATATTCATCCTCCATGGAAAAGACAAGAAGAACCCGCTGATCTACGGCCTGTTCACCACGTCCAGGTACGACTGAAAAACACAATAGTACTGAAAAACTAACGTCAGTTTTCTGATGTGTTCATGTTCATTCACTGAGGTTCAGGATATAAAGATGCGATTAACCTTCTGGTATTCAGGTGAGCATATTATGCACACTTTGCACTTTATGTCAACACCCATTTAGTGAGTGACTCCTTTGGTTTTGCTGTGATTGAATCAAAGGTTCAGGTGTAATTCTATTGTAAATGAATGCGAAACATTTTGACCCACCTATGGAGGCTCAGGGTAGTAATTCAACAATTCATAAAATCTATAAAAGATAAGTAAATGTAAAACAAGAAGTAAAACATTTCAATGACATACATGACAACATGTCAATAACATGTTTTATGAGGAATACCTGGAAAATAAAATATTACTAACTTTTCATTACAAAGATATTACAATAAAACATCCTCACTGGGTCATTTGGACCCACGTGCATCTGAAGGATAAGGTGTTTTTCATTCAGTCAAATGTCCAGTCACAGTTGACCTGAACACTTTGTACTTGGCTGTGACTGGACCAGGTTCTGACGAGTCATGGGATCCAGAACAGGGTCGGACACAGTATGAAAACACAGGTGTAAATAATAAAGTGAATGATGGTTTAACTCCATTTGACTGTGACTGTAGGATTTTTGGCTCATTTTAACCATCATGTGTTACAAAAACAGAGCCAACGTTAATATTATTATCAACACCTCTGCTTTTCCCACAAACTCACTCACGTCGGCTTTTAACTGTAGACGAGTAAATATTGGGGCTGATTTGTGCTGAGAAGAACTGATAAAAAGAATAAAAACAGAATCACTAATCACTGACTCAAAGTTTTAAAGTACATTAAATGGGAAAGAACAGAATCAGGTGTGTAGAGTTCAATTTAAGTGTTATCTTATTTTTCTTCATCTTAATTATCTTTATCAATCCCATTTGTTTGAGTTGTTGGACCATGTTGTCATATCATTGTTACCTTTTTATCTTCATCAGAACCAATTGTAGGTTTTAGATCTGACCTACAGTTCTCCTCTAGACCTTCAAAGTCTGTTCATGAATTCAGATGTGGTTTTCATTTGTTTATAATAAAGCTGAGTAAATTACAGATATTCATAATAATATGTAAATAGTAAATGCACAATATAATTTAACGATTATCCTCAGTTCATCAACAATAGTGACACAATGTAATTACATTTAAAAGAATCAAACATGATAGAAAATGTGAAGCAGCTCTGAAGTGGGTCTGATTAGAGGCTGAAAACGCGACGTTTGTTCACGTGAGAAGAAAAGAACATCTTTATAGAAACAGACCGAGGGACGGAAAGACACCCCGATGCGGTCCAACACCCTCAGAACCAAACACAAAACACAACTCTATGCATATCTAATCAGGCCTGAAAAATAATTGGCTGATCCCAGAGTCCTGTATGTGAACCGTAACCAGGAAAACCACTCCGACCTCACCGGACCAGAACTACTGAACCAGAACAACAACAACAAAACCGCTTTCATTTCAGTCCAGACGCTGGACCTTGACCTGATTCTGGTCCATGCTGATGGACTCGTCTATGGGTGGGAGTCCATGATGGTGTAGTGGACAACACTATCTAAAATGACCATGGCCTAATCCCAATTCACCCCTTGGCCCTTCCCCTTTATCCTTATCCCTCCATTTTGTACATTCACATGAAGGGGTAGGGCTGTTTGCCTCAAAACAGAGATTTTTCAAGACCACACTGTAAATGGAAGGGTATGAGAAATCTCCCATAATTCTGCTCAAATCATCGGCAAGATGGAGGTAAACAGTAAAAAGGTGCAGCAATGTAATGAAAGAAACATTGTGATCCCAAGGATAATATGAGGGTTAACAATGAATGAATGAATTTTTATTATTGTGTCTTTGCATATGAATATGCCCAGCCTGTTTCATGGGCTTATAAGACGCTAAAAATATAACCAACAATACCAGACAGTAGGTACAGTGGATATAAACATGACAAGGAACTAACCCATTTAAACAAACACATCTGCCACTTTTCCCAGACTTTACAAACAAATGATGCCAATTTATATACATTTTAACTAAACCACCTTTTCATCTTGTCATCGTCAGTGCTTCAGAACATATCAGGGTACAACTCATTAAACAAAGAGGCTTTCAATTCATCATATAAAGGACAATACAAATAAAAATGTGTAATAACCACAAAGACTGTCAGTTCATAAAATATTTTAATAAGTCAGTCCATCGGGCAGTAAAAATGTTCATCAGATGACAGGAACTGTTTATGAGGTGAAGACCATAAATGGACAGCAAATATTCAAAGGAAGGTTTTAAAGTCTATATCCAGAAGACATGGCAAAAAAAGCAGTAGAGGGATACAGTACAGAATAAATGTCATTCATTTTTAACACACTTTGCACTTTCATACAAAATGAATTCAATTTATGAAGTGCAACTAGTGTTTCTTAACATGTTTTAACCGAGGCAAAGGCCCAACACTCACTGAAAACAGGTTGGTGGGCCGCCAGTTGACAATCAGTGGTCTAGACGGTCATTTAGAACGATCTGTGTCTCCAAAATATAAAAATACAAAGTCTGTTTGCCTTGAAACAGAAAACAGGTGAACACTGGTAAAAACAGACACTGATTGAAAGCCAAGGCAAAGCCACGATAAATGAGTGAGTATGAAACGCCCAGTGAACCCGTCTGTTCTCCTGGGTTTGTGAGTTTGTGCACATGCTCGGACGCGGACGCCAGCGCTGTACGGTAGCTGCTCAACTACGACAGCGTTTGGCGTCTGGAGCTGGGAGTTGGTCTGGTTCTGGCTTTTGGAACGTGTGTGGAATCTCAGTGGGGGAAACGGACAGAAATCCAAGGCATGGCGGAGGGCGGAGTCCGAAAACCACAGAACCGCAGAGTGCACAAAGGTCAGCCAGCTCCGAGGGAAACTTTCCAGAAGTTTTCATCCCTGTAACGAGGCTGTGGATCATCATCTCTGTTGGCGTTGTGTTAATTTCTCCATTTGATTATGAATTGATCACGTTACAGCTGAGGGAGCGGCTTACTTATTCCATCTGTTTATGGCTTTGATTGCTCGTCTTTTCCTTTCTTAATTAATTTGCTCAGTCTCTCGTGCATCGCTTTCATTTTATTTGTTTGTTTTGTCATGCAAAACCAAAACCATCACATATTTACACAAATGAATCCAGTGCTCGGATCTGCCTCATTTTTAACCCACACTGATTAGCTGAAGGACAGTGATTTGAAGGATGACTGGAATGTTCTATGGCTTCCAGGCCACATATTTGTGTTTCTCTGACCATAAAAAATCTACAAAATGCAGGCAGATTATGCCTCTCAGTCTGAGTCTGCATGATTAATTGAGCTGTAGCGTTTGTTTCTGCTGACTACAACTAAAAAAAACATGACTTGTTTTTTTTTTTTTTTACAATCTCTGAAAATGGAAAACCATCCTGTGGGTTTGTTGTGTGTGTGTCGTTCAGTTTGGTGCCAGGACAGTCGTGTAACACAAATACATTTAAATGGTGACTGACACTGAGTCCAAATAAAACTTGTCAATGATTTACAGAGGTTTTAACTTCAGGACAAACCTCTAAAACTACAGGGTTTTCTAAAGGTTTACTGCATCAGTTTGTTTCACTCCTGATTGTATTTCTACAGTTTGTTTGCAGACGATGGACTGTTTTAGCTTTTCAGTATCTCACCAGCTGATAGACCTTAGGAACTATTGTGAAGGCGCTGTCTGTTGGTATCTTCTTTGGGACAATATCTACAAATGTGGTCATAATTTTGAAATTTTGAGTAGGGGTGTAACAAAACCTCGTGGCACAAAATTTCATGAAATAAAAAAATTATGAAATAAAATTCAAAGATGCACAAAATGAAAATCAACTTTAAAAAGTTTCAAGAACGCGAAGTAATGCCATGCTCGGAGGCCAGTTGTTTTTTTGATCCTCTCACTACTGTAACAGTGCTCTTACTTCACGTGAAAATGAAGGAAGACGAGAAAATGGGGGACACTATGTCCGCCCTGCAGACGATCTGCCCTTATGGACTGTGGGTTTGCTTTGACGCTTACAGCTTTACAGACACTGAGTGTGTATTTGCCAGTGTCCTCTGTGTCTGTGTTTTGTTTAGTTTTTTATCCTGCCTCTTTTGTTACTGCAGAAAAAAATCTACCTACAGATATAAATAAAGTGACCTTGACTTTGACCTTGACCACTGACTAGACTCATTCTATAAAACAACCCTGGTGGACTGGAGAAGTTTATGTTGCAGAGATCCGATTGTTTTCTTGTCAAATCTGTGAGAAACCCCTTTCGATTCCCACAATACACTTCACTACAAAATTTGTGAAAAAGCAAAAGTGACGTTTCGGTTATTTATGTATGTTATGTAAACAAGCAGATTGTGTTTATGATGGAGTCATCGACGAAGTTGTTCACCATGAGGGAAATAATTCAGGTGTTTAAGCATGGAAAGACTAATGGATTATTGATAGTTCATAGACTGGGGAAAGTATTGAAATTTCATTATGTTAAGATATTGATGAGAAATATGGGTGGGATTAAATAAGTTTTTCTTCTTTCCGCTCCCTTTTAAGCATAAATGAATTTCTCTGATTTACTGAACTGACGAATGTCTTTGCATTGTCACATATATCAGATATTGTATCCAGGTCATTTGCGTTGCTTACTCACTTGCTCAAAATAAATGAAAATGAAATGAAATTAAATAATTAGGATAACACTGGGGTTTGACGCATTTGAAAAACAGTTTGTGATCAAAGTCATACGCTACTTTAAGGGTTAAATATGAAATAAAACAAAATAAAAGCCAGAATATGGAGGATAGGAACCTGTGATGAAGTCCATGCCATCAGAACCAGTGGGATGTCGGAGCAGCTCTTCGTCTTCCGCCGGTCGACTTTAAGGTTTATTTTTCTGCAGATCTTAACCAGGACTCTGACTGCAGCGCTCAGATGTGTTTCGTGCGACTGACGCTCTAAAAGCAGAGCGTCGGGTTGGAACTCATTCATCCAACTGAAGCGTTCAGGCTGAAAACCCACAATGAGTCACGGCTCCACATACAGTCCATGTTCTTATTGAATTTACTGTTAAAGACCGCTGCAACTCATCAAGAGAAATTATCAAAGGCATGCTCGGCTTATTTTAGTTTAACTCCTGCAGCCCGTGGAGTCTCCGGGTGGAAAAAGGACCATTCTGAGTGTGATGAATGACGGTGCTCTCCTGTCTTCTCCCCCTCAGTGATATTCTCAACGGGTCGGCCGTCTGCGTTTACAGAATGGAGGATGTGGTTCGAGTCTTCAAGGGCGACTTTCTCCACAAAGAGGGGCCTCAGTACAAATGGGCCGAATTCACAGGCAAAGTGCCCTACCCACGGCCGGGAACCGTAAGTTTATTCTCCAAACCCTGTCTTGTAGTTGAAACTCTCTCAAGTAACGGTCTGTACCAGCAATAAAAGACATATTCAGATGGTTTATTCGAAGTAGAAGAATGAAGACACGCAGTAAAAGTTGTGTATTTGGAGCCTTAACTCAGTTTTATTAACAAAATGAGCATGAAAACTAAAAAGTCAGTGTTTATTGTGCTGTAAACTGGTCCCTTTCAGAGTTTTACTCTTGTATATGATGTTTTTGATTCATTTTACTGCTGTAAATGTTAACATTAGGGGGCGGCCATGGCTCAGGATTTAGAGCAGGTCGTCCATAACCAAAAGGTTGGCGGTTTGGTTCCCACTCTGTCCCAGTCATGTGTGTTGTGTCCTTGGGTAAGACACTTCACCCAGTGCAGCTACCCACACTGGTGCATGAATGTGTATGAATGGCCAGGTCATTATTGAAAATGAGAATTGGTTCTCAATTGACGTACCTGGATAAATAAAGGTTAAAAAAAAACATTGAGCTTGCTTTAACTTCTTCACTAACCCATTAGGACCCAGTGTGACATTTGTGGTACTTCCCAAATAGATTTTTTTCTATGTTTAACCATCCCTAAGTGGTTTATCGACATTTATTGTAATATTATCTTCTGTATTTTGTGTGTTGTTTTTTTTTTCAATAAAAATCAGGTATTTTCCAACATTTAATTTACTAACTGTGCATATAACTGAAAGGGTTCTATTTATACTCTTCTCTTTTACTATATTTTAATAGATTTTTATTTATGTTTTATTGATAATATCTAATTGTAATTGTGTGTTTTTGTCTCTTTTCCAGTTTTGTAAAGCACTGTCAATTTGCCCTGTGTATGAATTATGCTATACAATTTTTTGCATTTTACGAATTCAGTGCTCAGTTTTGAGCCCACAGGCCGTATGTTCGACACCCCTGATATATATGTAACGTCACTGCACAGCTCTCATGAACCCAGAAAAGACTGTTTTTAGCTTCATGGTGATGCATTTTCCTGCAAATCTATGTTTTTTTAAAGAGTCGATTCAGTTTGAGAAAAAGGAGAATCTGAAACTCATAAAGGAACTTCTGCATTTCAAACAATGATCTGAACATTTGGTGGTTTTCACTGGAACAGACGAGGATGAAAATTGTATCTGATAAATGGTGAATGTTGTGGAGTAAATGCAGGATATTTACAACTGAGATGCTGCAGAAGATGAAGATACTCTAGTAAAAGTACCTCAGATTTGTACAGAAACACAAGACTGAAGTTTATGACGAGGCTTCTACTATTTATACAGTTTATCAGAGGATGAGTCTGGTGATTTTCTGTACTTTTACTCCTTCAGTGTTAATTTTCTTCCTGTTTTTCCTCTGTCAGTGTCCCAGTAGTACATATGGAAGCTACAGTTCCACCAGAGAATATCCAGACGATGTCATCTTCTTCAGCAGGACTCACCCTCTGCTGCAGGTTCACACTTTAATCCATGTTTTAATCCAGGTCTAGTTCATCTGACACATTCATATAGAACTGGTTTCACGCTTTAGTTGTTAAATTTCAAACACTGGACACTGTTGTTGCAGGAGAATGTGCTGCCTCTGGGAGAGCGCCCCCTCCTGGTCCGAGTGGGGGTTCATTATAAGTTCAGTAAACTGCTGGTGGACAGAGTGGAGGCTGTGGACGGAACCTACGACGTCCTGTTCATCGGCACAGGTCCACAACATTCACGTCTCTTTTACATGTGATGTTATTTTTTAATGTGTTGCGTGTTTTAACATGTTTTTTTGTGTTGTGTTGCGTGTCCTGCAGACTCCGGCCTGGTGCTGAAGGCCATCCATCTGACCAGAGAACACGGTCAGAGTCAGGAGGTCACTCTGGAGCAGCTGCAGGTCTTTCAGGTACAGAAACGGATACAAATACTGATCATTCACTCATTCTTTTAATCAACCCTTAACAACCTAGAACTGTTTCCAAATGATTTTTTGTTCTTTACAGTTAACCTTTCCTTACAGAACTTTACTTTGGTGGAGTTCCCCAGGGTTCAACTGTAGGTCCTTTTAATATTTAATTTATATTGTTATTATCCTTGAAACATGTCAAAACAAGCAGACATGTCAAAACAGAACTAGAAAACAGATCCAAATCATGAAAAAACATGTTTTGTATATTTTTAGGCAACGGCTACTGCCACAGTACCGTGGCACAACATATGGGTATGTCTAATTTCTACAGAGCCAATCAAATATTAGCATTTGTAGTGTGACCATAAGCAGTAGGGACAGTTTGTCTCTCCAGAGCCAATCATGGATACTGTTCCATGAGCTCCTTCTCCTCTTGTTGCCATAGTACTGTGGTGATATATGGAGTATACACCTCATACACACCACAACATAACAAAATTATGTCAATTCACAAAAGTTTAATATCATTTTGGCCTTTTCTCCACATGACACAGATGTTGTCAGTGCCCAGAAACTGTATTTTTGAAGAATGGGTCCCAGAGCAGAAATATCTCCCAACACTGGCATTGATGTATGGAGGCACAACACCACTTTTTTGTAACAGCAACAACAACAACAATGGCGGATTACAGAGTTGTGTTTGTGCTGCAGGCACCCTTAAGTTTATTAGCCCTGCTATGACAAAACCTGCTGTCTTCTTCTTGTGTTTATGTTTGTACATGCTCAGTGCTTTCTTCTGTGATTTGAGTGTACCCTGCCACAGGCTCTGTCTGTGTTTGTGTTTGTGTACAGTGCCACATATAGGTGTGGCATATGTATTACACAGTAAAAAATGCCAGTGTTAATTTAACACCTACAGTGTTAATTTAACACCCATAGAATCTATTAACTGGCATTTTTACTGTGTATACTGTTTTAACCCAGTTTTCCCATTTCCACCTGGACACAGATATAACAGGTCCCTTATCCTCTTCCTGTGCCAGATAGGCCCATGGCATGGATGCCCATGTCCACAGTAGTGTGTCAGCAGGGTGACAGGTTACCAGTCGACAAAGGATAGAAGGACAGAAGGAGGGCAAGGATTGGCTCTGTCATAGACACATGATAAAGGTCATCCCACAGGAGTGTGGACAGACATGTGGATATTTTTATGTTGTGAAACTCTAATCCAGCTGTGAACATCCTTCCTGCTCTGATGGAGGAGATGGAAATGTGTTTGTGCCTGTGTTTACATTAATCTTCATCTGTCATCAAATAGCGGTCACATTTGTCAAGAGCTGATCCTGTCAACACACAAACAGGATTATAAACATAATATAAATTATGTATTTTCCTGTAAAGTTAAGTCAGCCTGAACCTTCCTGCACTAACTCCAGAGTCTGTTTTTAATTACACATAGAAAATTCCTAAATGTTTCAACATGCATCTGAGAACAATGAGCAGAGCTGTAAAGTATGCACCGTTTGGACAGGAGTTTCTTGACTTGTATCAAATCCCTGCTAATCCAGTTAATGTCGAAGCCTTTTAGCTGAAAACTGCAGCTGCTTGTCGTTATGGCATCGCACAGAAAAGACGCCTGTTCCCTGAGACCGCCATCCTACAGATGTGGCTGGGATTTCTGTGGGTCTAATCAGGCCTGTGTTTGTTTTTCTACGTTCTATTGTAAAGGACGTCCACTCTGCGTTTCATGTGATATCAGATCAGGTCTCTAAATTATTGAAGTTATTTTACATTATTATGGTTTGGTGCAGACATTCCCTTCATTTTGAGCCAAATTAAATCAGTGTGTGTTGGTTTTTAATCGGCTTTTCCATCTCGGTATCTGTCTGCCCCATTCCCACTGTTTCTTTTTCATCATTTTTTTCAATTTTTTTTCCAACTCGACATGTTTCTCACTTTTCTTTTCTCTCTTCCTCTCAGCATAAATCACCGGTGACAGCCATGACGCTCTCAAAGAAAAAGGTAAAAAAAAAAAAAAAAAAAAAGGCTGAAACTGACTTTCTAAACTTCCCAACACTCCCACACACAAACACTCAGCACTGATATCTCCAAGGACAGCTTCATCACCTGTTGCTATGGTAACCCCACCTCAGTCAGAGCAGTAACGAAGAGACACACACACATCACAAACACACCTCGCGTCATTAAAACAGACTCGGTGTGTGTGTGTTCACACACACGGGCTTGCAGTGACATCGTTAAACTGTGAGTCGTATGTGTGACTCTGGGTCGCCGTGGAGACGATTCACCGTCATCAGGGTGATAGATAGATAGATAGATAGATAGATAGATAGATAGATAGATAGATAGATAGATAGATAGATAGATAGATAG
>JAPTGZ010000026.1:1782923-1798697 GCA_029814645.1 Fowleria isostigma | reverse complement strand
GAGAACCACTGGTTTATGTTAAGTTTGTGACATATTTTGCTGAAAAAGTCACTTTTTCTTAATTTTTTTCTGTTTCTGATATAATAACCCTCAACTTTAAACTGAGCTTTGTGAACACCTACATAATCAATGAATTAAATATAGGAAAATATCTCATTTTTATTGTTAAAAATACTTACATATAGAGGATAATAAATGGTGATTCATTGTTTAAGAAAAGTCAAATATAGCAAAAAAAAACAACTATTTTGAAACTGTACACTGAATCAGTCCAGAGTTGTACAGGATTGTCAAATATGCATCAGATTCTGTCAGAATTCATTATTTCAGAGTTTGTGGAGTTTGTCTCCATCTGTGGGATGAAGCAAAAACATACGGACATCACCATCCTCATCATTATCCTCATCATCAGGTAGCAATTTTATGCTAAAGTCTGACCCTTTTAACTCCAGATGATATTCATTTATGTTTTATCACAGCCTGTTTAGATGACAGTGATTCCATTTTTACCTTGATATTTGAGCTGGTTTATTTTATACATTTTGTTTTCATGTCATGTTCCACAAGCATTTCCTACTTTATGTTTAAATGTTCCTGATGTTTCTCATAAAGGCGCCGTCCTCTGATTTATGCCTCTAAACTGTGAAATAATGTAAAGTCCTCTTCTCCTACATTTTATGTTCTAAACAGTCTTTAATTTGGAGTATTTATATAATTACTTATTACATTTTTATGCTATTTTCCCCTCATTTAACTTATTAGACTTACGTTCCTCCATCTTTATTGAGTGTTATGTTGTATTGTTATTGTGGTTTTTATTCTTATTGTTTTATTCTTTAATTCTTCTTCCAAAATTGTATTTATTTTGTATTTTTGTGGTTTATTTATACTTTTTTCATAGTTCAGTCTTGCTATATGAAGCCCTTGGGCTGCATATATGGGTTTATATCACTAAAACTGAACTGTGTTGCATTAGTTTGTTTTAATCACAAATGTATGTAGCATTTTGGGGCGAAATTATATTTTATTTGTCTATATAATATTATCTTGTAATTGTTAATCACAACTTAACAATTAGAAGTTTTTAATCTATTATTATTTTATTTAGTTCGACTCTGTTTTCATCATGTTTTATCTCTTCGTTGTCTTCCGGTCGTCAACGGGCCGGAACACTTCTTTCCGCGGTTTTGTTTAGGGGACATATTTCCAGAACGGACTCAGCTGTTGCTTGACGGATTGAAGCTGAACTGGTGAGTGTTTTCTACGATTAAATATCTGCACTGGTGCTAAAACATGTAGTAACTGGCATGTAAATACAGTTATTGCCATTAAATAATCCATATCATGCTACTCTGTGAGTTAGCCTGAAGCTAGCTGCATTTAAACTGTCATTTAAGGCCCGAGAAGCTAATGTTAGCAAGGCGGCTAATGACAGTAAAAACATCCACTTCCTCATCGCCTCCAAACTCAAAACCAAATACTTCAACTTTAGTTGGATTTTCCTGTTCGTTGCTTTATTTAACGTGCTTGTAGTCTGCACTTTGTCATTAATAGACGTTGTTTATGTAAAACAGTACGAACAGAAGCGACTGTCAACACTAAGTTAGCTTCATGTTTTAGCTGGAGCTAAGCTACAATTACGTCATTTTGCACTAATGGAGAAATAACGACAAAAGCAAACGGATATAAATACAACACGTGTAAAGCTTGAACCTAGAGATTACACGCGTCCACACAGCAGTAGTTTACCCCTGAAATGCGGTGAGAAGACACATTTTGAGCTGTAGAAGGAAGTTCATCGGATTCCTGCAGTTTTTACTCAGAGCCTCACCCTAGTTTACACCAACTCAAGGATTTCAGCCTGAGTTCTCTGAATTTGAAGCTGATTATGTAGGTAAAACTGTCAGAATTCAATCACCTCCTACTCCTCTTTAAGAAGGCTGCAGGTCGTGAGTATATATAGTTTAACTGTTAGACATGGATGTAAAGTAAGTAATGTGTTGTAAGTAAAGACCATTCAGTGTCTGAGAAGTGATCATTTCAGCTTATAATGGAGCTAAACTAGAATTAGAGCATATCCAAGCTGTAAAGTGTAGTGAGATCATCTCATTTCTGGGGTTATGTGAGAATGAACATCCACACATCCTTTTGAGAAAGTTGGTTGGACAGTTTTGACAGGTTTATGAATGGAGTTGTTGTCTGTGAAGGGTGTGGTCTTCATCAGCTGATGCAGGTTCAGAAAAGTATTTAAATGTGCAGGGCTGTAACTTATGAATATTTGTGTTTTTGATTAATGTATAAAAGTGTTTTTCAGTAAGTCAAGTACCAGCAATGCTCTGAATGTCTTGAAATGTCTTATTTGGTCAATCACCAAAGATTTGAAGTTTACAGTCAACATTCACTTCAAAAAGCTGGACTAGAAGATTATATATAATGGATAGGTAATTCATTTAATGATCGTCAAGTAATTAATTAATGGTTGAAACTCCAGTGTAATGTACATTCAATCCTTAACAGGGCACTCAAGCATAGAAATGTTCTGAAATTCAAAATTTCAACTATAGTTTATTATCGGAGAACATAACCAAACTTTATTACTTTTTCAAGGCCTCTGTAAACCCAGATGACCTCAGATAAACCCTCCAACACCAACTGAAATCATCCATGATGTGTCTTAATGCAGTGTTTGTCCTTTTAGATTCCACTAATGCCATGTGTTTCTCTGCAGCAGGTGGAGGGATGAGTCTCTCCCCTGTGATTGGCACAGATGTGCCAGAAACAGCCAATGGGGTCGTGACCTCTGTCTCTGCTGAAAATGGGCCTCACGTCCCCATTGCTGTGAAATGTGGCGGCAGCAGACTGCCCTGTCCAGGGGACGAGATGGAGGATGGGGCAGGACAGACTGATAACCACGTGGAAGTGGACCGTTTGGTTTACGATGGGAAAGGTCATCTGGACACAGAGACGGACATTAACGAGAGGATGTCCAGTTTATCTTTACACACCACCGGAGACTCAGACATGCACATTACTGAGGAGCCTCCTGGTGCAGCTCTGCCGTGGGACTCAACTCTCTTCACACAGGCCAAAGGCTTAGCTCCACGAGGAGGCCCTGTGGACTCAGACAGACATACAGAGAGACAGACAGAGACAGATGGCCACGAGGAGGAGGATGGAGAGAAGGAGAAACAGGATGAAGAGGAGGATGAGAAGAAGTGGAGGAAACAGAACACAGCAGGAAGACGAGAGGAGGAGGTCAGTCACCGGCAGGCACATGACAAACATCTGACAGAATAGAATAGAATAGAATAGAATAGAATAGAATAGAATAGAATAGAATAGAATAGAATAGAATAGAATAGAATAGAGTTTTTTATAATCAGTACAATGAAAAGAAAAGTGCCATTCAATCTGTACATTATATTTGAAACCTATTATAAAAATATAAGCAGCTCAGATAAATAGGTTTAAGGGAAAAAATTAAGTTAAATGCTAAAATGTGTCAGTGTGTAGTTTGTACTTGTGTTGCTGAGGACTGTCATAACCATGTAAATCTGTTCCTGTTTCCTTGTTTTTCAGTTATCGCGACACTACTCCTCGTCAGCTCCTGGTCCCAGCACCTCCTCCTCTTCCTCCCCTCCTCCTCCTCTCCTTCCCTCAGATGACACCCCCTGTCCCCCCCACGTCATGGCCCAGGTGTGGGTGCGTAACGTCCGTGGGATGCAGGACAGTAAAAGCCTGGATGAGATCAGCCAAGCGTGTGGAGGTGGGTTTAGAGGGTCCACGTCAGATGAACCAAACCTCATTAAGCCAAAACTCATGTGGGTGTGTTTCCAACAGGTGGTTCAGGGGCCCGGGGAGGGGGCAGAGGGGGTCAGTCAGAGGGCCGGCGGGCCACCATTTCCTCTGCTCTGGAGCTGGAGGGGACGGTCAGCCACGAAGGAGACCTGACCAACTTCATCACCAAGAACCTGGAGCAGAAGATCAAGATGAGCTCCAAACCCAGTCTGGACTGCAGCGACTGTGAGTACGGGGCCTGGTTCTGACGGGTCTGATGTTAGGGATGAACCCAGTATGAGACCCTGGACCAGTACCAGTGTCCAGGGTCCAGCTTGGTTGATGCTCAATGCAGTGATACTAAAGTTTATTGGGTTTTTTGCTTATTATCACTCATACTGAAGTTTAAAAATTACTCGATTCAATATAATGCAGAAAACAGAAGAAAACTCAACACATCTTTTATAGTGTGGTGATGATTTGGATTTCATGACACTGAGCAGAGAAAAGCATCATGTAAAATACAAAATTAAAAAAATACACGTTTCATTATAAGTAATTCATGCATTTCTCTTGAAACCACAGTAAATTGGAACTGAAATCCCAGTATTACCCGAGACAATCACATTCTGACTGTTTCTTGTTTTAAATTGGGACCATGGAACTCCAAGTGCAGAGTCCGACGCCGTTTTCTCTGCAGAGACTTAAATACTCAGTCATCGTCTCCTCATCATTTATGCATGACTCCCTTCAAACCATAAGATGTAACGGAGAATCCATGAGCTATCTTTAGCAAATGAAAAGCTGTTTGTTTATGGACTGATTTATATTTATAGCGGCTGCATTAGAGGAGCATCTGATCACAAACACGTGAACCACGGATTCACTCTATTTAGTCCTGAAACAAACGTTTATGTTGGTTTAGATACAGATTGCTGCAGCTTTGATTCTTTTGAAGGTTATTTTCATTCGTATAAGAAGAAAATTAGTAGTAGATGCTTCACTGCTGTTATATTCTATGCCTATTTATATTGTTTAGTGGTTATAGGTTATTTATATATTCTCAATTCTATTTTTTAAATATTTTTTCTACTGTGTTCTTTTTACACCAAGGGGCCTTGAGTCTTGTAATTTCAGTTTTTACCCTCGGCCACTCATGTCACAGACTGTAGTCATCACTTGGTCATTCGTCTGTCTGTCCTGAAAAACTTGGGCATGCAGTGATAAGTCAGGCCACTGGGGGCAGGCCACCACAGTCAGCGGGAGTCAGCCGTATACACTCTGCAGATATCTGCACGTACTCGGGCCGCACTCAAGGCCGAGGGTTTTCAAGTGCGAGGACGTTATGTTTCTGTATGTGATGCAGATACGGCAAGACTGACAATTAAGCTGACTTTGACTTCACTGGGTCAAAACGGCAGATACTAACAAACATAAAAATCCTCTATTCCCTGATTTTAGTTTCATTCATTTTGTTGGGAGGTGGGGGGGAAAGATCTCAGTGGGTGGTAAATTAGAAACATTTGACATGCTTTTGAGTTTCCATTGTCCGATTTGTATTTTTTACCTGTAAGAATTTGCTCTAAATTCACTTCATAGATTCTATGTTAAATTAACCATTAAATCCACTATTAAACCACATCCTGTCTTCGTTCTGAATTCACCCTCCTCTTTCTCAGCCGACTGTTCAGGTCCAATTTACCGGAGCCGGGGTCTGACCCGGAGACCGGCTGACATCCCCCCCATTGACCCCACGGTCCTGGTGGATCTGCAGAGACACACCCAGGATGTGGCTCACAGTGTGGAGATGATGATGAGGAGCCTCAACGGAACTATCCAGAATGTAAGATAAAGATGGTGGTGATAATGTTGATGTACCGTGTCTATCCATCCATCAAGTTTTCTCAGTGTATTTAATACAAAGAAAGGGGTCTGTAATTGATGTAAATCATTGTGAAATATGGATGATCTATTCTATAACAACCAATCACAAGTCTTGGGGACAGGTGTTTCACATTACGTTACGCAAGTCAAAGTCAATTCCAAGTCCACAAATCTCTTTACAACTGTTGTTTGATTAAAAAATAAGGATTATAGAACAGATTACACCTTGTATTCAGATTACACCCTGTATTTTTAAGTTTCTCTGACAAAATCGTCACGTCTGTCTTATCTGTGATTGGTTTACTCGATGCCTGTTAGTCCCGCCTTCATATTTGGATTCAAGCCCCACAATTACAGACGGATTTATCATTGAGAAAGATGGATGGCTGGACGATGATGATGATGATGATGATGGTGGTGGTGGTGGTAGTGATGATGGTTTTCTGTTTCCAACCTCCCTTCTTTACCGTCTGCTACTTTGTGTTCATTGGTTGATCCAGATGACGGCTCTGAGTGTGGGCTACATCCAGACCTACAGGGACTCGGTGGACAGTCTGGGGGAGTCGGTGGACATGAGTATAAAGGTGACACGTCACATGTTAACTATTCAAATACAGTCCTGAGTAAAAGTCCTGGTGTATCATCAGGTTTTGTTTATTATAGTTGTAATGTCCACACATACATTTGTCTGTGTATTTATATCTGATATATATGAAGTAAGGACAGCAGGAAAACCTCCAATTTTGGTTAAAAACAGCTCCTATGAACCACAGTGGTGTTATTGCATTTAAAATGTCATCAGAAGTATATTCTAAAAGAAATTACTGGAAATTTGATGTGATAACAAAAATGAAATCCCAAACATATGATGTTAACCAAGCTAACGTTAGTTCATTTGTCACACAGATGTCGACAAACAAAGACAGTTCAGCATGTTTTGAGTCTTAGGAGTAGGGCTGTGCGATTAATCAATTTTTAAATCAAAATCCAATTTTTAAAATTAGGACAATTTTTCAAACAGGGTAATTGTCAAATTAATTTCATCTCTTGTGTCTCTGGGCTGCATGCCTCCAGGCTATCGTAGGCTTGTTCTCTTCACTGTGAGAGCAGTCTGTCACAGAATCCCATGAAATGACCACAGACCTTAAATCTGTGATGGCGTCATAAAATTGCAGAGCCTTGGCTCATAGTCGGACTCTGCGTCTGGTGCACAGCAGCCGTGGCAGAGCCCCAGGTCTAACCGGGCTTCACATCCGAGGCACAGCCATCCGCGCCCGGCAGATTATCTTCATAATCAGTCATATTACATCATCCATACATGCACGCTCTGTCACTGACTTGCATTGATACAACTTCTGTGGGCCCATCACAAAACGACTTGTGACAGGTCTGTGTGTACTAGTGATGAGGTCTGGTAGCCCCCACCACCACCACCACCACCGGCGCTTATGATTCATCCCCCTGGTCCGCGGATCTGTGCATACCTTTGAATTCTGTTGTCTTCTTTAGTTTTACCCAAAAATTGAAATCAAAAAGTGAGTTTTTTATAGGAAAAAGTCAGGATGTCACTTTGGACCAAAATCATACAGCCCCTCGGAGTTAATTTATTCATGTTTTGTATAATTTAGGTTACTGTGAATGATTCAAGGCTGAATAAATACTGTAAATATGTGAAGGAAACACAGCTACGACAGTAGACATGTTTTTCATAGTTTTCCAACAACAACAACATGCTAAGCTAGCTAATGTCTGACCTTAGAGTAACTGGAGTTTGTATTGATTAACCCATTGTAGACTATTGTCATCCATATTCCACTGTTTGAATGAGGTGGAGTTTAGCACAGTTTGTAAATGTACATATGTTACCTGGTGACCTTTGACCCCTGACATTTGTGGATCAGTTTCAAAGCCCTGCCTCAGTATACTGAGTTTTGAATCATTGTTTTTTTTTTTTTTGTTTCTTTGTTCGTCGACTGGAATAACTGATCAATAGCAGGATCAGTAAAATAATCTACATACTTGAGGCTATTGCATTAATTGTTATTATGATAATTATCCCTAATGTCACTAATTTGCATCATAGTCATTGTATGTGCTATCTTCAAATGATCGATCTCCACTTACGTTAACATCTACATCACAGCAAATGTTTGTTTTTTTTTCCTGTAATTGTAAATCAGTTTGGGCAGTAAGGGGTTAAAAGGCACTTCCATTCCTCTGACTTAAACCTGTGAGTAAGTTTTTCTGCTCAACTGAACCTTTCTTTTTCTTTGTGTAACTTGACGAATCCTTCTGCTGTTGTCCATTTGGCGTCCATTGTGCATCTGACTCATGTCCGTTGTGCGTCTAACTCGTGACCGCTGTGTGGTCTGTGCGTCTTCAGGGCATGTACACCCTGATGGCTCGCTGTGAGGAACTGGACCGCTCCATGCAGCCCATCCACACGCTCGCCGCCCAGATCCGTGACATCAAACGCACCCTTGACGCCCTGGAGGCCATCTGCAAGTAAGCCCCGCCCATCCACCATGAGAACACGCCCCTGGCCACAGAGACCCGGCACCTCCGAGCGCATCCCGAAACGAGGCTGTCAGTGTAAGCAAGTAACCCCGCCCCCTCTGCAGGTAGCACACATACACCGCAGCGCCGGATTGGTGGAAACCATGGCAACTAGGCATGTTTTGGATGATCATAGTCCCTCCGCTTATTCCATGTTCCAGGATGAACATGTCTGTGTCGTCACATGTCTACTGACTCGCGCTTGATTCACTGTCGGAGCTGAATTTTTCCTCCTTCTTTTTTTTTTTTTTTTACCTCACTTTCTTTGATGAAGTCATAAAATAAAACCATTTGTGGAGACACTCGGAGTGCCCTGAAAACACACACAGCTGGATTCAGATCCAGATTGAGGAGGAACATTATGGTTTTCCGTCCGCCCACTCGGCTCAGATTGCACTACCCTCTCCTTCCTACAGGGGGCAACGTTTCGCTCTGACTTTCTCTTGGTGTATGAACTTCTCTGAAGACTTTTGCACAGAAACAGAACGTCTATTTTTTAATCTTATGCAACAAAAGTCAGATTCTGTCACTGCAGGCGAAACGAGTGGAGTCACGTCTGTCTGTCTGCGTGTCTGTCTGTGTCTGTCTGTCTTTTTTATGTTAATTTATTTGTCAGCATGCACGCCTTTACAACAACACCGATCCAAACCGTTTTCTTTGCTGGCTAATGAACCATTTACAACAGATGGAGTTCTGAAGGTTGAAAACAGCAGTTCCCAGTGTGTGAGTGTAGGTTTTGGAAAAGCTTCAGGCATATATTTTGCTAAAATCTAAAAGTGTCATTAACCCTTAGGTCCTCCTCAAATTTACCACCCTCTGGTTACCGTTGTGGCAAAAATATATCTGCACAAAAACTGCTATAAAATCATCATACATCAATATTTCTGTTTTTTGCTTTTTATTTTTTGTGAGTCCCTTAACCCATAAAGACCCAGCACTAGTTTTGTCAGTTTCCAAATGAAATCTTGTCCTATATTTAACCTGTTTTGACCCATAAAGACCCAAACATCACCATCTACCAAAATCATGTACTGCTATAAACGGTTTAATCCCTGTTGATCCACTAATACATGTCAATAATTGGTGTAAAATACAGTTATTCATCTTTTCATGGTCATCAGATATGACCCTTTGGACGTTCAGAGCCTCCATAGTTACTGTGGAAACACCATTATCTTCTACAACATTGATTCATCAATAAAACCCATGGAGCTGGATCAATGATAGTGGATGGACACACTGGGTTTATGTTTAGTTATGAGAGATTTTACTGAAAAAGCCACTTTTTCTTCATTTTTGTCTGTTTTTGATAAAAATAACCCTCAATTTTACCCTCAACTTTTATGAACATCTACATGATTAGTAAATTAAATGTTGGGAAATACCTGATTTTCTGGAAAAACACAAAACACAGAAGGTGATATTGCAATAAATGGCATTAAACTACTTAAGGACAGTTAAATATAGAGTAATTAATTTGGGAAGTGCCACAAATGCCACACTGGGTCCTGATGGGTTGTACAACTTCAGCTCTCTGCTCTAAAGTATCGAACATTCAACCATTTTCAGGATTTTAACTCTTTAAATGCCTCTAATTTGATTCTGTTACAATAAAAAAACAACAAAAAATGTAATATTTTTTATGTAATAAATAGTTGGGTGATGGAACATTGGTGGTGACTGGATTAAATGATCACTTAATGGAATAAAATGCACAGTAATGTCCAAGAAGGACCTAAGGGTTAGAAGCAGATGCATTAGTTATGCCAGAAGAATTCCATCTTCATTTTCAGGTTTGAAATTTCAGAAAATGTCTCTTCAAAATAGAAAAAAAAAATAGGGTTTTACCAGATGTGGACATGAGTATTAGCGCTGTGTAGGTTTTGTGTATCAGTACTAAATATTCTGCAGATGACGACTTTGATTATTAAAAGCCTTGGTAGAAAAACTGTCAAAAAAAGGGTCGAGTGGAGATAATTTCCTGCAAAACAATTAATCAGTCAACACATGCTTTCCATTGTCTGACGATTCAACAAGTACACAACATACCCATCAATAAACAAACAAATCCACATCAAATGTCTAATGTGTGATGCATCAGAAACAACCACAGCAGGTCTGAGAAGGACCAAAAATGTATTCGACTAAGACAAAAACTAATCACATGAAGTGTGGTTGTTCTGTGTTTGTGCTCACTGATTTCTCATAAATATCCTGAGTGGTTCATCTCCACGGCAACATGAGGGGCTCGCAGGAAAATTCAGCTCAGCTAAATAATAAAACCAGTTCATTTACAGACACGACGATCCATCACCTCCAGTAAATAACTCAGGAAGAAGTCAAAACATTTAACTTTGAGCACAAACTCGGTGCAATCTGTGTTTAGTTTGTTGAACCCTCCGGTATCCAGGTGAGCACATGCACACTTTACCCTTTATGTTCTAAAAGCTCCAGGGTTTATGACCAAGTAGAATGTGACGAGGTGAGTGAAAACAGCCTCGAAAATGACTGAACATGAAACGGTGACATCACTAAACCTGTTTCATTAGTCATGATCTGAGAGCTAACTGGGTGAGTACATTATGCATACTTTACACGTCACGTTATAAAAGGTCTAGGTCTTTTTCACAATTAGTTTTAGGTCACAATTTAAAAGTAAAAATTCTGATCCATCCACTAAATGAGCACATATTAAACAATGTTGAATTCGTACACTAACCCTTCTACCAAGTGAGTACAAAATGTACACTGACGCATTTAACATTTGAAGTAACACAAAGAAGAATAATGTATATTAACTGATGTTGGTGTTACTCATTGACATATGGCAGAATAAAGAAATAAGTAATTATGTCATATACTGGGGAAAAAAAATAAGCCTTGTGTTTTTTGCATTAAAGAATTTTTAATTTTTTTTTCCATTACAAAACTGTCATTTGAAGAGTTTAAATATGACTGCTATTGAGTATTCGGCATTTTTGTTTATGGCTTAAGTTAATAAAATACAAAAAAAAAGTAGTAAAGTTTAAAGCAAATGAAAAACATTCTGACATTAGTGCGACACTATGCAGAGAATGCGCTTTAGGTGATTACTGTTAGTGCTTCTATGGATGGACACCGGAGGGTTAAATGGGTATATCTGATTTGTGCAGAACAAGATGCGAGGTAGACAGATATTTTGTTTTTGTTTTTTTTTAATATCTGCTGCCAGCCTTAATTTTTTTTTTTTTTTTTTTTAATTTTGAAAGCTGATATTTGATCAGTAGCAAAAATGTGATAATATATTTGATCAGGCACCTGTGTGGGCAGCATTTGAAGTTAGTAAATGTTAAGAGTATAAAAATGTTAATTATCGGAGTGTTCCAATTATACTTTAATTGTCTGTAGATATCATCGGCTGACCAAATGTTAATAATAAATCTGTATCGGGCTTAGAAAAAACCCATATCAGTCGACCTCTAAAATGAATCTTGTTTTGTTTGTAACTGAATCATCGTTCATGTATAAAACGTATTTTTTTTTATCAATTGAAGTTGAACCCAATATTTAAACAGAACAATGACACACACACACACACATCTGGAAAACATCTGACTTTTTAGGTTTAATGTGACCATCATCGCTGGACAAACCTGGAAACAACATGGACCTGGACAGTAAATCTAGGATTTTTGACTTATCGACTAAATCGCTCATTGGACGTATTCCAGCTTCGTCGCTGAAGCCACTGGATGGATCGGTACCATTTGAACTGTCCCTAGGGGATGAATAAAGTTATTTGAATTGAATTAATTTAAAGACTGTTGTACTAGATGTCGGTACTATTAATCGTACATGTTTCAATTCCTGACTGGTGTAGTTTGGTTCCAGAGTTCCGATGTTGGAGGACATTTTTCTTCATCAGAGCTGCATCACATTATTTCATCATCATCGTCATCATCACTGGGACACATGAACTCTTACCTTGACCTAAAACACTCACAGTTCTCATTTTCCAGCTGATTGATTAAAGTAATGATCTGAAACTGTTTGGTTTGTTGATGAGTCAGTTTGGGTAGATTCTAGTCTGGTGTTAAATGTGAAGATTTTCTGTCTCTGGGTTTTGAACTTGTTAATTTAGGTTTTTTTGGGGAAACGCTGTTGGCCTGTTTTCTGACATTTTGCTTTGACTTGGACTGAAAAACTCATCAATTCACTCAGATGATGAATCAATGTTTACATGGTTAAAATACCCCAAAACCAAACTTCATAATGAACCATTTACATGTGGAGTAAAACTAGAGTTCTCTTTAAAACTCAATGAGTTCGTTTTTCAGCGTCTGGAATAGATGGACTTCTCCATATTAGTTGGTTTTCTCTGTGGTAACGTTTAACAGTTGATGTGTTTTTGCTTCTGGCTTCATCCATCTGAACCAGAGAGGATGTTTGTCTTTACTGTTAAATGTGCAATGAAATGTACAAAATGTCATCATAAAACACTGTAATAATGTCTCTGTTCCATATGTTGGTCAGGAAAGGCTCCATTCACAACAGCCGATTATTAGTATGACTGGAAACGCAGACGAGGAAATAAAGATTTACTCTGATTTTGAGGATCGTAGGATGTTTTCCCAACTATCTGGAACCGGATTCAGTTTGTTCTCAGACACGTCCACAGCAGATCCGTTTAGTTTTTATCTTAATTAAAGCTAAGCATGAGCAGATATTTGATGACAATGTCTTCTGGGATGACAGAAGAGATGTTATGTCCTTGAGAATAATATATATAGATGTATGATTAACTTTCTGTTGTACAGTCAAATGCACCTGTGTACATACAAACTCTTTCTGTAACTAAAAATGCTTTAGATACCCTTGGTCTCCAGTGTGTATTTTAATGAAAAATAACAAATTTACGTGAGCCTCAGAAATCAAACATTCAAGACTCCTTCTCTGTGTAAAGAGGACGATGGTATTACAGCATATTAGGGCCATGTAAGAAAATAAAAACACTTATTACTATGAGAAAGTTTATTTTCAAAAATCACGTCTTTAATCTCATAAAAGTACATTATTTTTGTTAAATAAATTTTTTCAAAGTATGATTTTATTTTCATTTTATATGGCTTTATTTTTGAAATATGACTTAATCTTATAAAAGTACATTATTTTCATTAAATTATGTGTGTGTGTGGGGGTGTTAAACCACAATTGTGTTCTCATATTATGACTTTATTCTCGAAATATCAAGACTTTATTTTTGTAAAAATTGCGTGCTTTATCTTGATATTTTGTGACTTTATTCTTGTAGTGACGTGTTTTTATTTTCTTGTGTGGTCCTAATACACTGTTGTATGATGGGGAAAGAAATGCATGCAAAATATTACTTATTAATGTGTAATTAATCAAAAAAGTACTTCAAATATGTAGCGTTCATAGCGTATCCAGGAGCCTTGTGCAGTTCAATGTAGACGCCACCAGGGGGAGCCAGAGGACAGGTGGTAAACCTGTGTTGCTTATTCAATCACAGGAAAATGATGGATATTTAAGGTTTGGAATTAATAATTTTTAATTTACACCAAAAGGAAGAAAATGGAAGTACCCCATAAATATATTTGGCCTTTTTATGATTAAAATGTGAGTTTATAAGTTTTACATCGTTTGATACAGGGGTGTCAAATTCAATGTCGTTGAGGTTCCACATTCAGACCAGTATGATTTCAAATGGTGCGAAACCAATAAAATAATAGAATAACTTGTAACTAATGTCAGCTCCAAACTTCTGTCTGTTTTAGAGTGAAAGAAAATTTTGTATCCCAAACCCGTTAGAAAAAAAACACCTGAATTCAACGTGTCCACATACTTTTATCCATATAATTTACATCACATATTCACTGGAACAGGAAATAAATCTTGAAATGAGGAGAATGGAAACAGAGAAGTTTATAAAGATCAAAATGTGCAAAAAAAGCCTCCAGAACCTCAGTGGGTTTGGTTTCCAACACAACAATCCTAATCAGATTGAAAGTAGTTCACTGGTTTGCCTCCACTTGTGTAAAAGTCGGATCAGAGATGGTCTTATTTAGTTTCCATCCACTCCTCTGGTTTTCTGTGATACTGTCTTGTGGAGGTCAAAGGTCAGGTGTCCTTTGTGTGTTTTATTCAAGGCCACTTTATTTTGGGCTTGTGTTTCCACTTTTAGCCCAGTTTGGGTCAAAGGCACAGACCCACAGCCACCAGAACCATCACAACCCCCAGGTCCAGGGCTCTGGATGGGCAGTGCCCACTGTCCGTGGGTCCGTCTGTGGATCCGTATGTGAGTCCATCCGAGGATCCGTCCAGTGACGGTGTGGGTCCAGCGGTCAGAGGAGAATTGTCTATGCTGAACCGGGTCACTGAGGCACCTATAGTGGTTGGAGCTGCAGTGGAAGTCAACATGGTGGGTGTGGCAACAGCATCAGCATTGGCGCCGGTTTCCCCAATGGACACTCCGTCTTTGGGCGACTGTTGGTCCGACGTGTCCCCGTTGGATGAACTGAACCACTGGCACTGGAAGTCCTTCTTCCACAGCTCAGCTGGGTCCGGTTCCACAGGTTTAGAGTCCGAGTCCGGAGAATCCGTGGCTTTGGCTACATCTGCCTGAGGAGATCAGAACAGTAGAACATTAGAACAGGAGAACATTACAACAATAGAACTGGAACAAAAGAACAGTAGAACATTAAAACAATAGAACACTGGAAAAAAAGAACAGTTTAACATTAGAACACTGGAACAAAACAGTAAAACATCAGAACCATCAAACAGTAGAACATCAGAACAGTAGAACATCACAACCATCGAACAGGAGAACATCAGAACAGTAGATCACCGGAACAAAAGAACACTAGAATATTGCAACAATAGAACATTGAAACAGTAAAATATCAGAACAGTAGATCAATTGGGTTTCACATTAAACCCAAGAAGAAACTTTGTAGTCGACATGTATAGATTATAACATCCTTGAATGTAAATGTCTTCAGTGTAATTTCTGCATTTAAGAAATCCATCCCATGGACCAGATTGGACCCTTTAGTGGCCAGTTTTGGCCCATTAGCTGCATATTTGACACCCTTGATTTCGTTAAACTGGTTCAGATAGGTGTGTTATTTGAGCTTGAGTCAGATTTAGTTTGGATGCATCTGAGGTAAATAAACATTCATCCAATCAGAGGCCTGTGTTTCATCGTCATATTGTACCTTTTCCGTCACCGCCTCGGGTGCAGGCGGGAGGTGCAGGTAGGCAGAGCTTTCTGGGTTTTGACGGACACATCGGCCCTTCCCCTGGCACAGGGAAGCGGAGCACAGCCGGGTTGCTGTGGTTACGTTGATGGAATATGGTCCCAGGACTTTACGGACAAAATCTGACAGGTCCTGACACTCCCTCTGAAATGAAGAAAACCACAAATACTGAGAAAACACTGAACACAGAGGGCGTTTGTCATTTATTGTCTTATAAAAGACAAGTGGACTCTGTGTGTGTGTGTGTGTGTGTGTGTGTGTGTGTGTGTGTGTGTGTGTGTGTGTGTGTGTGTGTGTG
>JAPTGZ010000026.1:1705491-1719766 GCA_029814645.1 Fowleria isostigma | reverse complement strand
AAAGTCAGGATTTCTGACTAAATTATCATGTCAGTGATTGTCCAGACCCACCAAACACATGCTCAGGGTGTCATGAGTACTTCCATCATGCCTCCCTTTCAGAGCGTTAACAGGTTTTCTTCCTGCTCCACTTCAGTGTTCATGCATCTGAATGTGTGTATTTGTGTTTGTGTGTGCGTCTCCACTTTACACTGGAGAGCTTCACACCTGCCGTCTGGCAACACGCCTGTTTTCTGTTAGTGCATTTTTATGGAAATTTATGCTATGAGTGTGTAGACGTGTGTTATTAACACTATGGGGATGCAAATCTATTTCTACAGTAACAACTGGAGACAAACACAGGGTTCCACCATGTGATTCACGCAGGTTAACAGGTGTTTTAAATGCGTTGGTCATATTTCAGAGATTTTCCTACGGCTATGAGGCTTTGGGTTGAGTCAATATGAAGGAGCTAACCAGTGGTTGCAGTTGGCAGACTTCATTAGCAGGATTAACGTTCCAAACTCTGAGCAGCAGCAGTCAGTCTGGTACCAAAACCACTAATGGATCAATGGATGTATATGGATCTATATATCCACAGACTGAACCAGGCCCAGTTTACACAACAAAGCTCTCAGATAAAAACTGCAAAATATTTGATCAGATGTACCTTTCTTTTAGACCAGGGGTCGGGAACCTATGGCTCGCAAGCCAGATGTGGCTCTTTTAATGACTGCATCTGGCTCTCAGATAAATCGTAGCTGATATTTGTTAACACAATAAGTAAGTATAAAAGCACTCGGAGCGTGCAGGTCTCCACCCAGGTCAGAACAGTCCGTCTGCATGACTCTGCTGCGCGGAGGTACTGCCCGGGTACCTGGCCCCTCCCCCTCCCAAACACACATCTCAATGAAGCGCAGGTAGGCCCGCCCACACCCACACGGAGCAGAAAGGAGAGGAGAGGACAGGAGAGACCATAACTAGCGCTGTTTGGACCGAATTAGCGCATTGGACTGGACTAAAATGTCGGATCACCCTCAAAATCTAATCACCTGTTCCTTCTCCCATTTCGGACATTTTCTGACAATTTCATCAAAATCTGTCCATAACATTTTGAGTTATCTTGCTGACAGACAGACAGACAAACCCTGGTGAACACAGAACCTCGTTGGTGGAGGTAATGAATAACTCCGCTGATATTTTAAAGTAAAATATTATAGAAATCACAGTTTCAGTGTTAAAAAAGCCCAGCTTAAAAATGCACATGTATAGTTGTATTCGGTGTTAAAAAAAAATATATTATATGGCTCTCACGGAAATACATTTTAAAATAAGTGACATTCATGGCTCTCTCAGCCAAAAAGGTTTCCAACCCCTGTTTTAGACGGTAACAGTGTTTTTGGTTTCCATCTTGATTTAATGTGTGTGTGGGGGAGGAATTATGCCTATAAATAATGACGACTACAATTTTTTTTTTTTTTGTGCTAAAAGACATTAAATTGTAAAACAATACATTAGCAAACTTTCCTTTAACAATAAAATATGAATAACATGAACAAATATCAACAACCTAAAATGTCTAAAGAATTAGTGTAATTTTAACAATATTCTGTCTATTAATAAATGTTTTGTGCCTTTGTAGATCTGATCTGTAATGCACATTTAGAAATGCTAAATTCAGACATAATATTGTTAAAATTGCATTTCAAAAAAATGTTTATTTGGTTATTCACATCTTTGTTTGGATTGTTTGTAAATGTAAATATTTTCAAAATGTAATGTCATTTTTTGCACTAAAATAGAGAAAAAATTTGAAGTTGTCATTATTTATAGGTTACAATGTTATTATTTTACTGGTCTTGAACTTGAACTTGTACTAACAGGCGTTTGACGTCCCTGTCCTAAATCATCCATTGTTATAGTTTATCTGCAGTAATAATGCAGACAAATGTACCAAAGTGAGTACAAACATCCCGAAGCAGTAGAAAACCTCTCCTTACACTTTGTTATACTGTAATTTACAATCAAACTCACCTTAACTGCTTCAGTTGAGGGTTTGTTGTTTGCCAATACCGTGCGCCACTGTATTATTTCATTGTTCAATAAGGCCACCCCCAAAAAGGACCGAAAGTGACCCTGAAGGCGATCAAATCATCAGACTGTGTGGAAAGACCAGCCCACACACACTTACACACACCCTCGGTCCAATAATAGAACATTAATTTCCCAATTTATTTTGTCTCTGGGTGCCAGGCTGCCAGTCCTTCAGGTGTTTTCATTCAGGTTCGGGTTTTCTCAGACGCTCCGTGAACTGGTAATTAGTTTCTCTTGGCTTTCTGTCTCATAGCCGTGTGTGTGTGTGTGTGTGTGTGTGTGTGTGTGTGTGTGTGTGTGTGTGTGTGTGTGTGTGTGTGTGTGTGTGTGAGTCACATCCAGACAGAAATCAATTTCAGGCGGAGATCTATCAGCTTTTGTAGCCAGCGATCCAATCATCAAATAATGCATCTGATATCACGCTGTCGAGGTGGTCTGTTCAGGGAATGATTCACTCTCTCTCTCTCTCTCTTGTTCGCCTTCTCATTCTCTCTTTCTCCATTTTTTTCCCGTCTATTTCGCCCACACACCTGCCGTCCGTCACACTCACAACCAGGTGATGAATAGTATTTGGAAACTCGGCTTTAGTCCGATCCGATCAGAGGAAAAGCCCTCCTTCAGATTCCTTTACACCGGTAGATATCATCAGATAATTCAGCAGCAAGACAGCAGGGATTTGCAAATTAAATGTTATGATGGATTAGTTTTTTTTCAGCCTTGTCTTACCTCTAATGATGTTACACATTTCTTTAAAAGTACAGACTGTGTGTCCAGCCGCCGGCATAATGCAAATGACTGACTTTTATTTCATTGTAGACAGCGTGAAAACATCATATTTCACTTGATTTAATTTGGAAATACACAACCATTCCTCACATTCAGACAACAAGTACAGAAACACAAAGGCCCTGATTTACTAAGATTGCTTGCTCATGTAAAAAAAAAAATGCTTGTGGTATTGATGTGTGTATGCTAGTTTATCAACTAAAATCGCCTAATGACAACAGGTGCAAAGTTACACCATACAACCAAACCAGATAATCAATCAATAATTATTAGATTTTGGTATTCCCCGTTGGTTAGCCTATTTTCGTTCATCGGTCCATGGTCCATCTCCTACGCTGTAATACTTTTAATAGAACAATGATATGCTTGTTGACTTGTATGAGCTCGTGAAGACACGGCTCCATGTCGACAGCTATTGTTGTAAACCAGGAAATGCCGGCCGAAAGATATTGAAACCATAGAAACAACTCCGCCCAGTGGAGTTTCATCTCTAAAACCAGCTGATACCAACACTACTGCCACCTTCAAATTTGGAAGGAAACTACAGCACTTTACTAAAACGATGCTGCTACAGTACACTGGAGTGCGAGTGTATTGTAGTGGTGTCAGATACGGCATACCTATTTGACACAGAGTTCTGTGTGACTATAAATCCAGCTTCATGTGTGTGGTGTGGTGTGTTGAGATTATCAGAATGCACTATACACAGTACAGTACCATCAAAAGTTCAATGCCTGATTTTTGCTCTTCATGTGTGGAGTCTGGAGCAGATCATTTAGAAAATCCTTACGTGTGTACCCCCCTTTAGACTGGGGGGGGTGGTTACTTAGTCAATGGGGTGGGGGTGGGTGGGATGTACAGGTGAACTCAACACAGAAAGCCACCGAGGGTGGAAGTGCTAACCCCTACGCCACCGTGCCGCCCACTGATCAGTCAAATGTCCCGTATTCCAGCCTTAAACGATGTTTTCATCGTTAACATTGGTTTGTTTTCGGGGCTGATTTCCTGAGTGGATGAAGTCCACTCCAGCAGATCCATGTGAGCGGTCGGAGAGACAGGTTGTGGGTGTGCGCTGGGAGGAACCTGGTGTTCATGCTGATGTTACTGGTCCCAGTGTGTGTTGTGTTGGGGTGGGGGGTTACCTCTCTGTCAGAACTCCTCTGTCACAGTCTGTAATGATCAAAGCCCTCCCCGGGACCCCCCACTGAACACACTCACACAACCAGCCAACTGGACACGAATTGCTCAGCCATGCAGCGCTCGCTCCACACGGATCGCTCACATTCACATATATACATACGTACACACACGTATGTACACAGAGATGCACGCCACCGCCTCCTGGTGCGTGTCTTTCATCCCTTCAGATTCCTGTTCCTCTTCTGCTGTTTCACCTCCTTTAAATTCCTGTCTAATATTTGCTCCTCGCTTCTTCTCGGTGTCTTTTTCCCCCTTGTTGTTATTGTTGTTGTGCGCTTCGTGCTGCTTCACAGTTTCTTTCTTTAAATTCATTTTCTTTGTTGTCAGATTCGCTGTTTGAGACCGTTTGTTTTCCTGATGTGTTCGTACGGCTTTATTGGTTCAGTCTTTCTCACTTTAACTCGCCGGATCATTAGAATTCATGCCTGTGTGAGGCTTCACTAACCTTTCATCTTTTGTTTCTTGCTGCCGTTTTCACTTTTTCTTTCCAAGATGCAATTGTTCACGTTCACCTTTTCCCCTCCTTTATCTGCTCTCAACGGCATCACTAGATTTTCTTATAATGGTTTTCTTTTATTCATACTCATTTGTTCTTAAGTGGATATTGAATTGTGATAGAGTTGGAAAGTGCATGGAGTGATTTAAGCTTTGACTCTGGAGCTAAAATTCCCATTTATTTGTCCCAGTGTCTCATGATGGAGTATTAATGTGATTCACATTCTGGTTAAATCATCTACACAAAGATGAAGATCATGAAATGGATCAGAGAAGCGATGCAAACCCTGCACTGGGGAAGAAATACAGATGATGTGCAATGGGCAAAACTGTGTATACTTTTGTTTATTCAAGCTAAACATGAAAAAAGTTTGATTCAGTTTTACTGAAACATGGTTGTTATGACGATGAACTGTAAGACGCCCCTAAAAAAATCTTTAATTAAGGTTTAAAATAATGTAATAATAACTATGTTTTCACCCAGAGGACAGAAGCCTTAGTTCCTTCCACCTGCAACTCTGCACTAACAAAAACTGTTTATTATATCAATAATACAACCAAGGGTCCTATAGTCCAACGGCGTATTTAAAGACATTAACTGACATTATTTTGACCTTTCAAAGTCTGTCAACATCAAAATTAGTGGCACTAAATGAAAGCCCATATGTGACTTCCTACTAATCTCCAAACAAGTCATTATATTAATATCTGAACTGTCTTCAAGTGATAGCATTTTGAAATGTGTCCCATTATAAACCAATGGGGATTTGTAGAATTTCAAAAATTCATAAAAAAAATTCAAAAATTAATATTTGTCAATTCTTTGAATGAACTTGGTAGCCCTTGCCCGATGAGCCTCTGTAAGGAATTTCAATTGATTATGGCGGACGGTTTTGAGAATAAGTTCCTAGAAATCTGAACATAGATGACCTTGGGTTTGACCTTTCAAGGTAACCCAAGGTCAAAGGTTATGACACCAAATGAAAGCCCATAAGTAACTTCCTATCCATTGCCAATAGTAAGTATATCAATGTCTTTAATTGTTTTCAAGTTGTAGCACTTTGATATGTGTCCAATTATAAACCAATGGGGATTTGTAAAATTAAAAAAAATCATAAAAATATTCAAAATTTAATATTTGTCAATTCTTTGAATAAACTCGGTAGACCTTTCCCCAAGGAACCTCTGCTAACAATTTTAATTGATTGTGACTGATGATTTTGAAGAAGTTTTTTGAAAAATTGTTTTACGGACAAACAGACGTACGACAGCTGACCCCAATAGTCCATCGGATCTTCAGGCCTGTATTTTAGAACATTAGACCAACATGCATACTGATCCAGACCCCTGTCCACATCCACATTAACCCTTTAGCGTCCCTCCTTACATTAGTACCATTACTTTATTACTTCTAACAAAACAGGTCCACTCACTGTTCATGCAGAGGTGGACCTTACAGATCCTGTAGACCACATTGGACTTCAGATTGTGGACTCACTGGAACTGTTACTGTCAATGTCTTGTAGTGTGTGCTGAAATTACCAAAAATAGTCACTTTCCCGATAAAGGCTTTTAAGGTTATAATTTAACCCTTTTATGCCTGATGTCCACATTTGTGAACACATTGTTTAATTCACTTTCCAAAGGGTTCTAAAGGCCATACCCTCCAAACCACACAGGGGCAGTTTCCACAGACCATAAACAATATCATAAACTAAAGAGTCGTCTTAGTTTTAGACTTTGGACTGCTCTATGATTTCATGAATTTATCCTCCTCAGACCAAGCAATGGGTTTACTATCCACGTTTGGGGATAAGAGTTTTACAGCTTTATAAAAAAAATAAATAAATTTAAAAAAAACCCTGTTAACCCGAAGGACATTCCATATTTTTTTTTTAATGCATCTGAAAAATCTGTTGCATCATGATGTTTCCAATATAGGCAATTATTCAATTAGAAAAAGCCAAAACTTGTACTTTCCTGGGTCTCAGGAGGTTAAATATCTTCTTAATACAACATTAAAAAAAATCTAAATGCATTTCAACTTTAGCCTCATTTTGAGAAATAAAATCAATCTAAAAAAAGATCCTTTTTTTCATAATTAATCTATGAAAGGGTTAAAATTGCACACAGGAGTGAATAAAAGCAAGATTCCCTGATAAATACAAACATTTTTAAAGATTAAACTGATAAAATTAGAAATAAAGGCCTGACTAATACAAACCTTCTTAAAATAAAGGCCTGGAAGCTTTTGCCCCGGGTTCTATCAGAGGAAATAAGATAGTTCTGTTCTGAAAATGCACTGGTTAAGACTATTTGATTTGTTGAAACAGTAATTTTTCCATCTTTCCTTCTCTTTGTGTGATGTTTAATCCAGTTGCGACTCCTGATTCAACGCCGAGGCAGTTATCTCAAATGATGCTGTGATTCGTCGTTTATTTTCCCCATCTTTTTTCGGTTTGTTTTTCTTGTGTTTTCTGTCGAGACAGAGGTGCATTATCGCTTCCAAAATGCCGCCACCGCTTTAGTCTCACTCTGAAAACTTGAAAAGGTTCATCAGGTTCAGACGGGGATCGGGTTAGTGCTGTCAAGTGTTTACTCCCCCAGTTAAATAAAAACTAGACGTGACAGTTGGGTCCGTGTAATAACAGGAGGGATTCACCCGTTCCCTCCCCTCGTCAGGACCCTCTGACTCAGATCTCTGAGCAGAACCCCCTCCCCGTCCCTGCCCCCCCACTGCCATATCCCCTCCTCGAGGCCTGGAGACAGCCCACAGAGCAGAGCGACAGGAAATGGAGCAGAGAGACGCGACAGCTCAGCACGAGACTGGAACCAAACCCACACATTCACGCCACCATCCAAACCCCCGCCGCTCCAGGAAGCCCCATTTGTTCCTTAACTCGTCGCCGCCGGAGACGCTCCTCTACTTTAGTCTGCGTCGTTCTCTTTACACATCCACCAGGCAGAAATATAACCTCAAATAAACGCTTTGAACCCGCATCAGGAAATATTCTGACCCCAAACTGTGGTAAAGAAAACATCTGCATCCATCAGCTGTAGAAGCTTTAAAAATGCAAACCATGATGTGTTCTGTCAGCGTTGGAAAAATACGACCGATGTCCCTGTACATCAGCAGCATGTTCTATCACGTATCACAATTTGTGAGGTTGTCAGGTTCTGTCATGATGTTAGAGTCCTGTGGTCCTGATCCAGGAGATTTTTAGTATTTCAAAAAATATGTAAAAAATAAATAAAATTTTTTTTTTAACTTTTACAAAACTGAACAAACGTTGTAGGCATCATCCCTCAGGCCCGGTTAGCCAATCACAATGCAACATGCGAGACAAAAGACCAATGAGCTTTCCTTCTCATAGTGAGTAGCCTGAATCGTAGAATATTGTTATTCATGTGCTCCGTGTGCCTTCCCTCAATCTGTTTTCACCCAAATATACCCCAAAGGAAAACAAAAATTTCCCGAAATCTCCAGTTTGGCCAGAGACAGGGCCATCATTGTCATGTAAACGATAGGTGCAAATGCAGACAAAAATCTGTTTTGGCAGATAACCTGCTACCTGTAAATGGCCCCTAAATTTCAAGACTAAGCTAACATTATGTCAGTGCTAATTAGGGATGGGTACCAAATTCAGTACTTTTACTGGTACTGTCTGAATTCCGTTGGTGCTACCAAGTATTGATTTACATTGAGTTAAACAGTACCACATGTCAGTGCTTGAACGCATCTTGGCGTTGTATGTGTTGGGGACAGAGTGGAGGAGTGTCTTAAGCTTTGCACAGACGTGTCCGGCAGACGTCCACTTTGGGTCCAAGTATACTCGACTCTTTTGGGGCCATCAAAACATCTGCATGTTTACAAATAGAGGCGGCAAATGACTTGGGCATTTCCGGAAATTTGTCACAGCACTGCATTGTGGGAGGCATAGTTCCACACAGAGAGAACTTGCTGGGTTTTGCTTGATGGTGTTTTTTGCTGCTGCTACTGCAGCTGCATGGATCTACACTACCCATAATGCAATGCCGTGACAAATTTTTGGAAATGCCCAAGTCATCTGCTGCCTCTATTTGTAACATGCAGATTTGTTATGAGTATACTTCAGAATTGTTCACCATGAGGAAAGAGATTAAGGTAAGTAATCACAGAAAGATTTATAGAGTTGTGATGCTTAGGCTATGACTTGGGTTTTACAAATTTGACGAAAAATAGTTGACGAAAGTCATGTGCAGCTATAAGGTGGATGTAAGGTATTCCTATAGACCAGGGGTTGGGAACCTATGGCTCGCGAGCCAGATGTGGCTCTTTTGATGACTGCATCTAGTTCGCAGATAAATCGTAGCTGACATTTCTTAACATAATAAGTAACCAGAAAAGCATTCGGAGAGTGCAGACCTCTGTCCAGGTCAGAACAGTCCTTCTGCAGGACGTTTTTGCTGCACATAGCCACTGCCTGGGTACCTGGCTCCTCCCCCTCCCATACACACACAGTTCAGTTAGTGCAGGAGAGACTGTAACTAGCGCCGTTTGAACTGAATTTGCGTATTTGGATGGGACTAAAATGTCGGATCACCCTCAAAATCTAATCACTTGTTCCTTCTCCCATTTTGGACTTTTCCTAAAAATTTAATCAAAATCCGTCCATAACTTTTTGAGTTATGTGTCTAACAAACAGAAAATCCTGGTGAATACAGAACCTCGTTGGCAGAGGTAATAAATAATTCCGCTGACATTTTAAAGTAAAACATTACAAAAGTCAGTGTTAAAAAAAGCGTTCAAAAAATAAAACTTTCTCACGCATTTTAATCCATCCATCCATTTTCTACCACTCCCGTTCAGAGTTTAAAAAAAATATATGATATGGTTCTCACGGAAATACATTTTAAAATAAGTGGTATTCACGGCTCTCTCGGCCAAAAAGGTTCCCAACTCCTGCTATGGGCAGTAGTTCTCAAGGTGGATGTAAGGTGTTCCTATAGGCAGTAGTTCTCAAGGTGGATGTAAGGTAAATGGTCTGTACTTATATAGTTCTTTTCTACACATTAATGGTACTCAAAGCGCTTTACAATACAAGCATCACATTCACCCACTCATAAGCAATTTAGGGTTCAGTGTCTTTCCCCAAGGACACTTCAACATGCGGACAGTTGGAGGCGGGATTTGAACCACCGGCCCTTTGATCATTGGACAACCCGCTCCACCACCTGCGCCACAGCTGCCCAAGGTTGGTGTTCCTATAGGCAGTAGTGTGTCATTCATGCATCACAATTGTGCAGATGGAGTGAATGACTGGACTCAAACACCTGTTGCTGAAGGAAAAGTGTTTTATTAACAGAGACGTGAACATGTAAAAACAACCGGGTGTGTGATGGACAGTTAGGATCAAACATGCGGTGTTGACAGCTGGTGTTTTTAATGTTCACTTTCCTGTATTATTCTTGTGTGTTTTTGTTTTATTCTTATTCCTTTTGCGTCAAATGTCTTCATCTGATGTCTTATTATGACTCTTAATTTTTATTATGTTTAACAATGTAGGTCGTTTTTTTTCTACTGCAATTTCAGCACCATGGATAGTGCACAATTCAGGACACAGGATTTTTTAAGAGAGTACACGCCTACTGTTTATACTGATTTAAATATTCTGAAAAAGCGTAATATCTTCTACCATCGACTTGATAGTTCCGTGAGTTACACATAGTCACCTTATGACAAAATAATTCATGAAGTGGCCGTAGGTAGGATGTAGGAAGATCCCAAGGCTCCCCTACATAGAACATGACAACTCTACGGTCTTTGTATGATGTAAAATCACATCATTTTCTCAGAGACCTCAAGCTGCTCTTGCATATTGAACATCAGCCATACCAACTTTGTGATATGGCTATAAGAAACTACCGCTCCTTCCACCAATGTCTATGAACTCCAGATAACATACGAATTTCTCAGTTCGTATGAACCCAGCAGTTGTGAGAAGCTTTGTGACTGAAGGTTTAATGATTTGCTGATGTCAAATTTTATAAAAGGAGGACTGTGTAACCTCTGATACTTCTTAACAACAGGAGCAAAACCATGGTGTTAATGAAGTATGTCTTCAGTTTAGAGCAGCTCTTCACAGAGGAATTCTGACTATATCACAGGTACAGCCTTGTTTTTTCCCCTGCAGAGTTCAAACTAATGTCACCGTCAGCTGTGGAATGTGTGGGAGCCTTTTCAGTCGTCGTTGTGTTACTAAATATATTTGTACAGCCGTTTTCTCTCTGACAGGAATAGGTGCATCAACCTGCCTTGAGAGGCTGCCAACCCACCTGAGAGGATCTCATTAGTCCTGGTTTCAGCTGAGGCTCGTCTGATGTCTACATGCTGCTTCAGAGACCATTGGGTGGAAAACAGTGCTGTGCAGGTAATAGCAGGATAAGTGTGGATTTGGTCTCAGCCGAAATAACCCACTCTAAAGAACTGTCTGTTAAAGGGGCAGGATGTAGAACGGGGGAGACAAACATACGGGCCAGGGGCCGAAACCAGACCACTCTATCATAATTACTTATAAATAATGACAAAGAATTTTTTCTCTTTGTTTTAATGTAAAGAAAGAAAATTACATGAAGATGATGACATTTATAAACTATATTTTTACAAAAAATGTGAATAACCTGAAATGTCTTGGGAAAAATCAGTGCATTTTTACCAATACTCTGCCTGTTATTATGTGTTTTGTGTTTTTGTAGATCCAGTATGATCTGTAAGTTATAATGAACATGTGTAAATGATAAATTGAGACATAATAGTTAAAATTGCACAATTTTTTCTTAAGAAATTTTAGGTCATTCATATTATTCACATTTTTAAGAATAGCTTGTAGATGTAAACATTATTATAATGCAATTTTATTTTTTCACTGTTATTATTTTACTGGTCCAGCCCACTTCAGACCGTATTGGTCTGAATGTTGACCCTGAACTAAAATTACTTCGATGCCCATGATGTAGATGTCCACCTCAGCTCCTGTGCGTCTCTTAACCCTTAGCGTTGACTGATCGTCCTATCATTGGTGAGTCGGAGGCTGACTGAGCATAACCCCCGAACAAAACCGAGACAGCGAGAATAAACCAAGAGGATAAAAGAGCAGGAGAGAAACCCAGAGGACGATTAAAAAACGCTGGTGGTCATCGGCTCTGTGGAGCTGAAATCCCCTCTCTCAGCTCTCTGGCCGGTGAACAAGCATGGAGCCACAATGGCAGCGGATTCCCCCGGATTTGGAGCACAAAGGATGGGCAGCCGTCCACCCGGTCGCCCTCCTCCACCCCCCTGCCCTCGCCGCCGGCCGCACGCATGGCCCTCCATCCATTCCCACCGCAGCCCCAGAATGAACACGCCGCCGACTGAAACAATAAAATACATGAGTGAACAAGTGTTGGGAGTTTGAGCCCACAGTGTTCGACTGGTGGTAATTGGAGTTCTGCTTCAGGCACAGACACATATTTGTGTTAGTATGAGTGTGAGTATTGTGTTCATTCCCAAACCCAGACCTTGATCTAAGTCCCAACTGCAATTTCAGCCATCGGTCACGTCTAAAACACACCGAAATAAACAGTTTAGTCCAAATCTGAACAGCTTCTGTCAAGAGGGTGATACTGAAACACAACCAAAACAAGACAGAAAGTAAATGAAAAAGAGACAAAAGCAAAAAAAAAGACATTAAAAAAAACCCAAACAAAATACAAAGAAGTCAGAAGGAGGTAAAATTAGGCAAAATGAACCAAAAACTAGACAGATACTGAAAGTGAGATGAAAAACAGGTGAAAACAAGAGAAAAACTGCATAAAAAGTAAATGAAAAGGAGACCAAAGCAAGAGAAAAATGATATAAAAACACAAACAAAATACAAAGAAGTCAGAGGGAGGCAAAATGAAACAAAAATCAACCAAAAACTAGACAGAAACTAAATGATAGTAAAATTTCATTTCATTTATTTTATTCTTTCCATTCTCATTGATTAGAAAGGAGCAGAATGAAGAAAACTGATACCTTCCCCTTTCTTACAACATCTGCTACATCAGAAAATCACCATTACAGCAAAAGACAAGAACAATTTACACAACAGTCAATAAATAACCATCCAAAATTCATAAGTAAAATAATTTCATTGCATATTTTTATACATTTTCTCTATTCTCTCCTTATACAACCTCTTAAACTAAAAAATATTTGTCCAGCTCTTCTCTTCCACTGACAAAGAATTCCACATTCTGACACCAACAACAGAAATACACATTTGCTTTCCAGTAGTCCTTACTTTTTGCTTTTTGAAATTAAACCTCCTTCTATGTTTTTCATCCTGTGACCCTTTAAAACAAATAATCTCTATAAATTTACAGGCAAAAGTCCATAGTCTCTGAACATAACAACAATGTCCTTAATTCGGTTAACTCTTTAAACTCTTAAAATAAAAGACTGTGAAAAAAGTAAAAATTGAGACCAAAAAATGGGACAAAAACTAGATAAAATAAAGAAATGAAAAAGAGAGATGAGAAAGACAAAAAATCAACAAAAGTTAGACAAAAAAGAAATCAGGAAGCAAAATTAGGCAAAAAGTAACTAGAAACCAGACAAAAAATTTTATGCAACTGGTGAAAGGGAAAAACAACACAAAAACTGAAATAAAGGTGAAATGAAAAAGAGACGGAAGCAAAATAAAAACTACAAAAAAGTAAATGAAAACAAGACAGAAGAGAATCAAAAAAGACTAAAAATGACCAAAAATTTGTCAAAAAACTAGATTGAAAACAAGCGAGAGACACAAACAGTGACAAACAAAAATGATTTAAAAGACAAGCTGAAATGAGCAACACAAAAACTAGACAAAAAAAAGAAACCGGGAGGTAAAATTAAGCAAAAATGAACCAAAAACTAGATAAAAATTAGATGTAAAAACCAGACAGATGAAAAATATGAAAAAAGACAAAATTGCAAAAATGAACCAAAAATGAATCAAAAGAAAAATCAACAGGGATTCAACAGTTTATACCAGGAGATGTTTTGGTAGATGGTCGATGTTTGGGTCTTCATGGGTTGAAAAAGTTTAAATATAGAAAAAAATTCATTTAGGAACTGACACAAAGTAGTGCTGGGTCTTTATGGGTTAAACCCAGTTCAACACCATAGACTGTTCATATCTTCAGTGTCATTTTTATTCTTTGGGCCTGACCGGACCCTTTGGCGGGCCGGTTTTGGTCTGTGGGCCATATGTTTGACCTCCTGTCCTCCACATGCCCTACATGTATGCTTTCAATTTTACATTCTCCGTCCCTCAGTGTCATTAAAAGTTGCGGCGTTCATCACTATGTGGACCCAGCGGAGGTGAACCCGTGACCCGTTTCCAGTCCCCACCCTTAGCTTAAGAAACGCTGGTTTATTGCAGCCAGGTGTTGAGTGCACTTGAGTTTGGCATAATCATTAGGTTGGTCTCAGACAATTAAACAATGAGACCATTAAGCTCAATTAATGACTAATGCCCAGTGTCTCAGGAAGGGTTATGGGCCTGCCTGAAGTGGAGGTACGGCGGCGGTGGCAGCGGCAGGTGGTTGAGTGGAGCCCCACGATGGAGCATCCACTTAGCCAAGTTACAACTGCCGACTCTGTGTGTGTGTGTGTGTGTGTGTTTGTGTGTGTGTGTGTGTGTGTGTGTGTGTGTGTGTGTGTGTGTGTGTGTGT
>JAPTGZ010000026.1:1642921-1662412 GCA_029814645.1 Fowleria isostigma | reverse complement strand
GCATGGTGCGGGGATCGAACTAGGGACCTTCTTGCTGTGAGGCGTGAGCGCTAACCACTACACCACCGTGCCGCCCTATTTTATAGATATTTGTTATTTATTTATTTGTTTTTATTTTATGTTTTTGTCTGTAAGTTGGCGTCCCCTCCAGCAGATGGTGGCATAGGCCACTATGCGACCTACAATGCAACGCCATGACAAATTTCCGGAAATGCCCAAGCGACTTACCGACTCTGTTTGTAAACACACAGACTTGTTTGTGGTGGAGTCAATATCAGCATTGTTCACCGTGAGGGAAGAGATTAAGATGCATAATCATGGAAAGACTTATGGATTCATGAAACTGAGGCTATGACTCAGGTTTTGCAGATTTGATAAAACATTGGTGATGACAGTCATATGAAGCTTTCATAGTAGGTAAACACTGTCCTGGTGGGTTTGATGTGTTTTTACGACAGCAAAGTCACACAAAAGCACAAAGAAAGGAATCAATCCATGCAGTAACCTTCATGTTCTGAATTTAAATGTATGTGTTTTTGTTTTTTTGTCTGTATTGTCACTTCAGTTCCCTGTTGATGTCAAGGTAAAGCAGTAAAGGTATTCTAAACTCTGACGGTGTATTAGGGCCACATAAAATAAAATCGCTTGTCACTACGAGAATATAGTTGGAATATTTTGGCAATAAAGTCACAATATAAGTTGTAGTTTTAAAAAACTCAATGTCATACTTTCATGAGATTAAAGTCGAAATATTTTGAGAATAAAGTCACAATATAATGAGAGTAAAGTTGTAGTTTTTAAAAAAACATATTATTTAACAAAAATAATGTCATACTGTTATGAGAGGGGAATCACATGGTTGGTCCAGTTCAACAGAAGTGAAGTTGCTGCTTCTCTTGTTGCATTTGCTGTAACTAGAAACGGTGTTGAATTTATTTTCAAAATATTATAACCTTAATTTCATAAAAGAACATTATTTTCATTAAATAATGAGGTTTTTTTTTTAAACTACGATTTTATTGTCATTATATTGTGACTTAATTCTTGAAATTTTACACATTTAATCTCATGAAAGTATGACATTAATTTTATTAAATGAGTTTTTCAAAACTATCACTTTATTCTCATTATATTATGACTTTATTTTCATTATATTATGACTTTACTCTCAAAATATGGCATTCTCGTAGTGACAAGCAATTTTATTTTCTTATGTGGCACTAATATGCCGTTGAACTAAACATAACACAAACTTTTACTTTTTTTTTTTTTAGGTGCCTAAACACATTTTTGTGTCTTCTAAGTCCTCTGGCGTTTCTCTGTAAATGTCGATGTTGCAGACATGTATCTACTGTAAATAGCATGGATAAATACCTCAGATGTACTCTCTAATGTCTTGCCACTCTGGAGTCATAGTAGTAGCAGTAGAAGTAGAGGAGGAAGGATGTACGTATTGATCTGTGTCCTCCATCGGTGGTAATGTCTACATTTAGTCGACTAAAGCATCGGTGGACAGAGCCATTAGGTCTGGATCTGGAGTGATGTCACACCAATGCTCATTCATTTCATTTCTTCTGTCTATTCCTGGTTTTCTCTGTTTTCTTTTCTGAGTCCTGTTCGTCCAGATTGTCACATTTTCATTGATTAACAGACACCGTCAACATTTTAACTCAAAATCCCCTTTTGACTTGATTTGATTGTGTGCTTATTATTGAGATTCAACAAGAAACCACCTTTTCTTTATTCTGTCTCTTGTTTTTTGTTTGACTGATTTGTCACATTCTGGTTATTTCATGTGTGTCTGTCACATTTTTTATGTTTTGTATCTGTAAATTCAACCACAGCAGACGGTAGCTGTGATTAAACGGTTTTTGTAACAGAGAAAAAGTATTTTTGTAATTATAAAGTGCTGGAAAAGTTACAAGTTTGTCTTGTTTTGTTTAAAATGCAGTCCTTGACACTGATTTGAATTTAGATTTTCTGAATTTTCTCCATCAACTGCACAGGTTGATTAGTTTAAGTGTAATTCACTGGAAAATATCCAATAGTTTTCTAGTTTTAAATGTACCGAAAACAATTAGGGCTACTGGAAAAAAGTATAAAAATTAAGGTCAAATATTTTTTTTTATTATTATTGTTCTGAGAAAAAAGTCAGAATTCTTACTGTTTTTCTCAGAATTCTGACTTTTTGTCTCAGAATGATAATAAAAAAGAATAAATTGGACCTTAATTTTTTTTTTTTCCAGTGGCCCTATCTTCTTTTGTATAAATGACAGATGGATCACTACGATCAATGTTTTGCTGACAATAGGAGCCAAACACCAACTTAAATTCCAAACCTTAATTTTTGCAAGGAAGTAGAACATTTTTCTCAAAATCAGGCTCAAAGATATGATCGAATAAATCTTTGACAAGTTCTTTATATTATATAGACGTATCACAGTTCTATTAAAAAATTTAAGAAGTTTATTGTCACGTACACGGTAAAAAACAGGCTCAATACCATGCAGTGAAATTGTTTGATTGCATACTTCCCGACAACATAAGAAAAAAAAAATAGTAAGAATAAATAAAATAGTAAATAGGTATAAAAATAGTAAAACTAAAACTGGGAGTGTAAAAATACAATCTATATACAATACAATCTATCTATATACATACAAATACAATCATAAAAACTGTTGAGGGTAAGCAGCAGTGTGTAGCAGCATAATGGTCAAGTATCAGTAGTAATAGTAATGAAAAAATCCTTTGGAGTTTCTATCAAATTTACTACTCTTTCCAATATCTTTTAGAAGGAAAACCAGCATGTCCTTCATATACAAACCATATGTTAAATATCTAAAAAAAAAAATCAGTTTCTATAAGCAGCATCATGTTAGTATCTACAATAATAACTTGCCTCTGACATGAATAATTCACCAACATTTTTAACCCATAAAGACCCAGTGCTACTTTTGTGGCAGCTCTCAAATACATTTTTCTGTATTTAATTTTTTCTGAAGTGATTCATCAGCATGTATTCCAATATTTCGCTCTATTTGGCTATTTTTATTTTCAGTGTAAATCATGTATTTTCTTATATATAATTCACTGATCATGTCAAGCTCAGGTTAAAGTGAAGGTTATATCAAAAACAGAGAAAACTGAAGAAAAAAAAGACTTTTTTGCAAAATATATCATTAACTGACAAGAAACTCAAGTGTCCATCCACTGTTGATGATCAAACTCAATGGGTCTGTTTATTTATTTATTTTCAGTTTCTTTCAGTTTGTGGCTTATTTTGTTGTTTTTATATTTGGGTTTCTTTGTTTTTTAAATTCATTTTGTGCTTAATGATTACTTTGACAGTTTTTGCTCATTTTCTTGCTTATTTTGTTTTTTTCTCTTAATTTTGGACACTTTTTTTTGTTTTTACTTTTTTTAAATGTTATTAAATGTTTTTTCACATTTACTATTCAGATTTTATCTTTTTTTTTATCTTCATCCACTGTCACTGATCCAACTCATAACTTTATCTATTTTTGATTTCTATCAGTTAGTGGCTTACTGTTTGTTTTTATTTTGCTTTTTTTTTTCATGATTCCTCTTGTTGCTTTACTGATTTCTTTGGCAATTTTTGTTCATTTTCTTGCTTATTTTAATTTTGGTCACTTTCTTGCTTTTTCATGTTTGTACATTTTCTATTCATATTTTAGCATTTTATGTTTTTCCTCCATCCACTGTCATTGATCCAACTCCATGGGTTCCTTTATTTATTTTCAATTTCTTTCAGTTTGGGGCTTATTTTTAATATTTTTTTTTTTTGTCGTTGCTTTTTTTTCCAATTCATTTTGTCCTTTTTTATTGATTTCTTTGGCAAATGTTTGTTCATTTTCTTGCTTATTTTGTTTGGGGGGTTTTTTGCCTTAATTTTAGTCACTTTTTTTGTTTGTTTTTTCATGTTGTTAAAGGTCTGTACATTTTCTATTTATAATTTATCATTTTATGTTTTTCTCCATCCACTTTCATTGATCCAACTCCATGGGTTTTACTGGTGAATCACTGTTGACGGCAGTGTTTCCATAGTAACTATGGAGCCTCTGAATATCCAAACTGATCATATCTGATGACCATGAAAAGATGGACAACTGTATTTTACACCAGTTATTTACATGTATTGATGGGGGTTAATGGATCAGAAGTTATTAGATGTTTTAGTCCAGTTGATTTTTGAGGTTGAGATGAAACTTTATAGGTAGGGTGATAATTTGGTGCTAAAATTTGCATGCATAGAAACCTTAATCAGTGCACATTTTGGTATTTGAGGGTGAAGGAATCATTGATGAACAAGTACCTGGTCTGCTCTCAAAGTCATTTCTTTTGCTTCGTCACTGAACAGCAGCTGCATTAGATGCTGATGTATGTTCCTCCTTAGAAATTCATAACCAATTACCTGTGCATTAACCTCAGGGGCTCAACGCTGTCGACTTGGCTCTGATGCCGCAGAGAAGCTGCAGAGTCTAATGCACTGTTTACAAAACCGTGGTTCAGAGATAAAGCACTGAGCGGTGGAGGTTTCCATCCAGAAAAGAAGCTGCAGCAGAACCACACCTGAAGACGCTGCAAACACTCTGTTCTGGTGGAGATAGTTTTCTGTCTCCTTAGATGTTAAATATCACAGATATTACAGGTTACACATTTTATGACTCCCACCATCCTCATTCAAAGATAAAAACATAGGTTATATGGCATTTCATTGCTAACAGAACAATATATTAAGAAATGTCATGATATAATTTTATATTGCGATAAATATCATTACAATATTAATCATGAGGATTATTTTGTTTACACTGTCATCTAAATCCCTTCCAACATGCTTCAATTTCCCCCAGTATTACATTTTAATGATTACTATTGTTTTGAATGAGCTACATCTGGATTTCTGAAATATTTGTCCCATTCTGACCTTAAATAATCATTTTAAACCACAACTAACTCTAAGTTATTGAGTGAATCTGACTATTCACCGACAAGAAATATAAATTTGACATTTATTGTGATAATTATTGACAAAAAAGACATGTACATATTTATTATAACATTTCAAATCAATAATAATCCTAAAGCCCTATAGTTTATAGGTGTGGTTTAATCCCATTATTTGTCCATAAGTTATAACATGATATAATAATTAACATATTTACAAATGAGTGTCTAAACTCCTTTACGTCATTTCCATTTTCCAAAATGAACTAAGAACATAAAATTTATTAACTATTTTCCAATTGTAACTTCTCTGGAGGAATGAAATATCTCAAAACTATTCAAATGCTTGGCAACGCTGAATTCAGAAACACTTTAATGTGTTCTGATATTCGATTTATATTAATGCCTGAAGAAATTTATTTTTTGTTGTATAAAAGCAATTCTGAAAAGTTTTGCCTCAATCAATCGTAGCAAATTAAGAGTTACAATTATTTTCATATTCAGTGAAACTAAATGACACATTTTCCCAAAAATAAAAATAAAAGATTAGATATAGATAAACAAAGGCGAATACCATTAATTCTCTGTGCTCAAAAATTACAATACAAATCAAAGTCTTGGTAATTTTTACATAAGAAATAATTTATTAAATAAAAGAACAAAAAAACTCCATCTCCAAATGTGTTTATAAAATACATACATACATATATATTTTTTATATATAATTTTTTTTTATTTACCTGATAAAAAATTTAACCAGTGGATATTCTAAATCGCGCTAAACTAATAGTAATGATATTGTGGGTGAAATAAATGACCTATTTATTTACTTGTTTATTTGTTTGTGTGGAGTGGCATGAGGGCCGGATGTGACGTCACTGATAAGTACCCCCGTACCTACAGCTTCCGGCTTCAGCCCAGCGGACTCAGTGTAAAATCGCTGTTTCCCGTGTTTCCACGTTCGGCTGAAGGCTCCAGTGTGTCACTGCAGACCGAGCCAGCGACGCCCACAGAGGTAAACACCGCAGGTTCGGCCGGTGCGGACGGACGCCCCGGTTGTTTGTGTGAGTGTGTTTACTCCGGTGCCGTACGGGGCCTTGTTTACATCTCAATCCCCGAGCTAAAGTGTGTGAGAGGCGGAGGCACAGCGGGAGGGAGCGGCGAGCAGAGGGGGAGGCTAACCTGGTCCGCTTTTATTCCACCGATTTTAGTCTCGGGAGTCTGTACCGACAACTTCTACGAGTCCGTTCTGATAAAAAACAACAACATTTAAAGACGTTAAACTGGAGGGTTCATCTTCGCTGGTCAGTAAAACTACCACCACGTTAGCCCACAAGCTAACTCTGCTAACAGTTGGCTAGCAGAATGCCGTTATGGGACTTCACGGCCGTTTCTGGACCCAAACGCCGGTTTCCAGCGACAAACAAACGGCGTCTTAATCTGGTCCAGAAGTCACGTAGCCCCATTCCCTCGAGGCGTGTTATCGAAGCCTTGCTGAGTCGCTGTAATATATTAGCTTAGCGAGATGTGTGTCACCCAGTTCGGAGCCTATTTTTAGCCGGGACCGGGAATGCGAGCTTTGGTCTGTAGCTGGGCTGGCACCGGGGCCGGCTGGCAGGAGTCCCCGGTCAACCTTTGCTTTCTGTCCAGGTGGATATTTGCGAAGTCACATTTGGGCTGCGGTGCCAGCAGACTGATTGGATGGGGGTGTTGTGGACTCAAATTAGGGTCAGTGAGATTTAGAGCCTGTCACTGGAAGAAGGAGAAGGAGGAGAAGACGTGTTCAGGTCTTCTACTTATGTAAAAGTACTCCGAACACCGAGAAGAGTGGATGAACCTCTGTATTCAAGCCCGTGGTTCAGTAAAATAATGTATTATCAGACAAATCTAAATAAAATATGAAAACCCAAAGTAAATGCAAGGGTTAGTTGTTGGACTCAAAACATTTATGCACAGTATAAGAAAAAAATCATGTTAAGTAAACGAGGAGGACATCAAAACTAAGCCAAATGACTGTGTCTACATCTGACACATGCTTAAGAAATCCTCTTTATTTATTTAGTTCACATGATTTCTAACTTTTCCAAACTGTAGAGCATAGATACTGTGATAACTAGGGGTGTAACGAAATAGTCAACTCATAAAACAATACAAATTACGATACAGGGCTCACGATTCTAAATATTCAGGATACGAAAGAAAGATTAAATAAAATCACCTGATGAAGATAATGCATGATGAAAAACCATGTGTCTGTAAAGTTGGACAGTGTGACTGTGGGTGTGTTTGTTCTACATATTATAAAGAAAGAATGAAAACATGTTTAATTTACCAATCTCACAGGTTGCTTTTTATTATACCTTAAACATAAACTACAATGTCATGTAAACTTTTGTCTTAGGAGGCAGTGGGAAGAGCTTTTCTTTGTGGTGGCATTGCAAATGATACGTCATGTTTGTTTTTCTGATCTACCGCAAGCATTTCCTTTTAATAGCGTGTGACGGTACTGACAGAGAGAGAAAGAGAGTACAAGCTGCAGTGGATTGTCCTGTGCAAGGTGGACCAAACGGTACACGATTTTCTCGTTGCATCCCTAACATCCACTATTTTCTTCTCTTCCTCCATTTTCACATGAAGTGAGAGCACTACCGCAGTCAGTGAGAGGGTCAAAAATCAGCATTCTCAATCCGCGGTGCCCCTTTGTATTCTTGAAACTTTTTTGAACTTGACTTTTATTTTGTGCATCTTTATTTTATTTTGTAATTTTTTTCCATGAAATTTTGTTACACCCCTAGTAATAGCATTATATAAGATTATGTGTTTGTATTAATTTTTAGAAATATAACACTCTTCCAGGATGACCTCCAAAACCCCCACCTTGTTTACCTTCTACAAAATTTGTGAAATTTTTGTGATGGTCTAAAGTTAAATGAGTGATATTTTGGTTTTTAAAATGTAGCGATGCATTTTAAATCATTTGCCTGTGGTCTTACATAAACTGTAAATGCTATGTTTGGGTATGAATTCTTCATTAATTCAACTCCACAGGTCTGTCTTCAACCCTATTTCTGAGTAATGACACAAGAAAAGTGTTTTTTAGTGCTGGTCCTTTAAATGCAAATAAGCCACTTCAAACCCCGCCTCCTCCAAGTTGTTGACCATGCTGGTCTGTTCCGTTCAGCCGTGTGTTCATTAATACATCCAACAACTGAACATTTTAGGCAATGGACTCAAAGTTTAGACATATTTTCAGTAGGGACTACAACCGCTGCTGCTGACAAACAGTTATGGTGTACTCGGAGAAATGTTCATTGGAAGTCTTGACCTTATATGTACAAATGTCGTAACATAACTAACTAGTTATAGACATAACAAATAAAGACGGAATTAAAATGGTTGCAGAAATCCCCTTGATTTTTGCCAAAATGAATATAAAGATAGTTCTCCAGCACCTGGAGAGTTCATATTCAAACTACATGAACTATTAATGTCCAACTACACAAATAAATGTATCAAAAATGGGTTTAGCTAAATACAACCCCTTTATGTGATTAGGGTCGTAGCCTCATATCCCATTATCTATTGTATGACAATATTTTGAGTCATGATCCAGGATCTGAATCACAATTTTCTCACCTCTCACAAAATGTAAGTGACTCACAGTCAAATTATTAGGCCTTATTTTCTCTTAAGATTTATCCTGTGTGTGATGCTTTCAGTTGTATCCCTGCATTTTTACATAATTTTGGACTGATGTTCCAATATTTTGTAATCAGGTTTAAGTAAATATTAGTTCACATGTTTCTAACTTCACATTTATCTGTGAAGCTACATTGTTTGGTTAATTGCACTGAGGCAAATTTTTCCCAATTGAAATGTACACTCAAAAATAACTGAATCAAGAGGTTGGACCAACAGATTTCATACTTAAAGCAAGTCTTAACTGTCTGAAGTCATCATTTCATTAATTATTTATACATCAGCAAAACAAAACGTCACACAATTAACGCAGGTTTAAGCTACTGAGACCAACACTTGAGTGCATCATCAGTGCTTAAGTATTACAAGAAGTGAACAGAAGTCATCTTCTGGAACTCTGCATCTGACTTCTGAGACCATTACTAAATATTTTTAATGACATAATCTGTACAGCCCCTTCTGAAAAGTTGATCATATTACAAATTAGGGAGAGAATGAGCAGCCAGGTGCCGGTAAATATTTGATTAGAAAGTGATTTAATAAATTAAGCTTCAAGAGTCTGTAATATAAACTGCTGTATCTCAACAATATACCATGACTCGTGTAAATATACATGGCACTTTTAACAGGCGTGTTGTCTGTATGCATTATACACTTTCCATGTTTGTTCACGTAGTTATTAGCCCCCTGTCCAACCCGAATCTACGCGTTAAATACCACACGCTGAGGGTTAGGGTTACGGTTCTGTGAACTAGAGATCTTGCCATAAAATGACACAAGATCAAATAGCGTCGAATAACACACGAAAGGTTGAAAATGCGTAAATGTAGCACAGCAAATGCCATAAGAAGTGGCATGACATACAACGTGATTTAGTGAGATCATTCTGTGTATCTTTACAATGTCAGAATCTGTAGAAAAACGATCAGAATCCCTTTCTGTCACACTGCAAATTCAAGCACATCCACATTTTTTTCAGTCTCGAAAAAGACTTAATCTTCAGCTGCAAACTTTGGAATTTCTTCAGGAGCTCATATTCTGATCATCTCTATCTGGAATCCATATGGTGTCAGTCAGTTGTACATTAGATTTAAATTGCACATCGAAATAAACCTGCCACAAAGTTTGGCTCTTCTGCATGATATAAAGCTGAATGAAAGCTGTAAGAGTATTCACAGAAAAGTATTTACATGATCCAAAGACCTCTGAAGTATATGCCCTCCATCATGATTAATTAGTTTGAGTGGAAGACCAATCTAATCTGATGGAATCAATCAGTGGTGTAAGAAGATAAGAAAAATCTGTCACTTAATAAAAGACAACACTACTCCTGAGTATAGTGATGCATCAGTAGTTATTATCACCACATTAACTGAAAGCATCAACCTCTGAATGTCGTTCATCTCTTACTTTGTATGTAAATTAAGGCAAGAGTATGTGACAGTCATTTTTTTGGTTTGTTGATCTGATGGTCCAGCTTCTAAACTACGCTATATGGACAAAAGGATGTAGACGTGTTGAATCTAGGTGTTTCTGTTCTAACACGGGTCTGGGATACAAAACAAGAATGACTAATGTCAGAATATAGTTTTATATTAGGATAAATATCACTGCATTTGTTAGTTTGGATTACATTGTTTTCTTTGTTTTCAAAATTACTCGGAGATGATTTTAACTTAATTTTTTTCAACATTGATTTTCTTTTTGTTTTTTAACAAATTTCATTTCCACATGGTCTTAAAAAGTCTTATAAGTCTTGCATTTACAAATTTTCATTTAATACTTTAAAAAAAGTCTTTAAAAAATATTAAATTTGATATGATAGGTCTTAAGTTATGTTGCCATAAACTTCTTTACTGTACCATGTTTAAATATGGCTCGGAAACATCCACGCTGCAAAGAAAGTAACGTTAGTCTACTGTGTTCCAACTGTTCCAACCCAACAATTTATATTAAAATTAGGAACCAAGTATCGCTGCCTTTGCAGCCGCTGGTGAGAAATAATCACAGAACATTCAGCTCAACACGTGCAGCCTTTAGTCATGCACATGTCACCCTGGAAAGCTGACTTATGAATAATAATAATAATAATAATAAATTCCATTATACATACTTACCAACTAGTCACCTTTCAGTGAAATTCACCATTTTTAACTCTAAACTGGCCATCCGTGTGGATCGTGTAAATCTGAAGAGTTGGGGGAGATTATAATCAACTTGGGCTGAGTTGCTCATACTAGTATTTGCATTACTGCAAGGAGGAGATCTCTTACTATTACAGGATGTATTTACATTCAAGCTGTGCTCAATTTACTCCCCCCCCCCCTGCTAACTATACCCCATTACAATAACACTGCAACACATATCTAAAAGAATAAATGTATACATCTATATATATAAAACATCCCCCTTCAAGATATAGTGAAGTTTTTTCTGGACAGTCCTGCCATTTATTTATCATGTACTATAGTAATTTTCACTTTATTTGGATATTCAAAACAACATAATTAATGGGGATAAAAATAATATGGATGATTTAGTTGTAATTTATTTGGGTTTAGTCACCTTTTTCAGCTTCTGAGTTTGCAGGTCTGATTACATTTGACTGTAAACTCACTGCAGAAACACCGTCTATGTCCACACAGCTATCTTCATATCTAACATGATGTCTGTTCGTCGTTGTTTTCCATCACTTGCTTTATTTTGTAAGAGTCTGATGCTGCGAATTAATCCCAGAAACTCACAAAGTGTATTTGTGTTCAGAGAGGAACCGCTTTCATTGCATTGCCAAAGAACAGGGAAAACATGGCTATAAAACTCACATCATCTGTGTTAGAGCTGGAAAGTCCCACAGCGAGTGGAGCAGCCATGTTCAGTGACATGCAGGAGTCGTTTCTGAATAAAGATGGGAATTAAGAACCGGTTCCAAATTGTCTGATCCGTCACAGTCTTACGCCTCCGAGCTAATTAGTTGCTTTTATCGATGCTGGTGTGTTTTTCTGACAGTTGGCGTTTCTTTCTCAATGTAAGGGCTGTGTTTTTTTTCTGTTATTTTTACTTAATGAAAGACTTTTATTTTATTTTTCCCAGTGTTCCAGCAGTTTGTTTATGAATGCGAGTGTTTAGTCACGTACCACACTGTGCAAAAAGTCATTGTTGGGTTTGTTGTTTTACTGAGACTGAACTTCACCGCCTGTTTCATCAAGATACAGCTGGAATATACAGGAATTATATAACGACATCAAAAACAAAAATATGAGAAGCTATATGGGATGAAAAAATAAGACAGTCCAAGAAATGCAAAGAAGAGCTGTGGCATTCTGACCCAGTAGATTTCATCATGTACTCAGTCTAGACAGAGGTCACAGCAAAAACTGGCTTTTGCCTGTAGAGACCTTTAAGTAGTTTAGATTTTTTATGCTTTTGACCCTGTGCGCACATTTTCTGCAGTTTCCTGTTTCATCTTGACAGACACACTATATAACCAAGAGTATGTGGACCTGTTGAATCCAGGTGTGTCTTTTCTAACAGGGGTCTGGGATACAAAACAGTAATGACTAATGTCAGAATATAGTTTTATATTGGGATAAATATCATTGCATTGGTTAGTATTAAATTATCATCTTTGCTTCGAAAACACCTCAGGGATGGTTTTGACTTGATTTATCTCAACATTAATTGTTGAAAATTTCTGCCACAATTAACCATGTACTTTCTTCACATCTCACTGAGGAAGAAAAATCTAACATTAACTTTAAGAAAATATTGATGTTTCTAGACTATATGGACATAAATATTGGGGCACATCATGTCTACAGCTGTAAGCTGTCCTGTTCATGATGATTTAACATAGAAACATCAATATTTCATCAATGTCTAATCACCATTGGGAGAAATTAAAAACCAGAAATAACACTGCAAAAATATCACAAGGATGAAAAAAATTTTAAAGTTAATTGCGCATTTATGTATATATGTCAGAAGTATGATTTTATATAATCAGTTATATGTAAATTTTGTAAACGGTTCCATGAAATAAAGTTCTTAAGCTGAAAAATGAGCCTATTTGAGAAGTGATGGGTGAAACTAGCGCTGTACGATATTGGAAAAAACTGACATTGTGATTTTTTTTTTCTTTTCCAACTCTGCGATATATATATATTGCAATATAAAAAAATACTCAAGATATAATACTGTGTGTTACTGATGTAAATGGTCAAACAAATTAGTTGTGTTACCTCTCGTTGTATCAACAGGTATAAGATACTGTTGACATAGAACACACGATTCAATATCATTCTTCTTCTAGCTGAAATAATTCCAGATAACTGATGTTGCTTTTCTTTTTGGCACCAAGTCTTTGTTTTTGGTGATTTATTTTTTTCTTGTTGGTTGCTCATTTTTCAGTATTATTACCAGTGACTCACTCCAAACTGATTCAGAACAACGGTGATTGGTGGATCGCTGCATACATTGTGTGTCTGATACTCTTGAAATTAGATGAGAGCACGTTGAGTTTATTCCCCTCCTACATTGCAGGACCTGTAATGTGACTACTGTGCACACATACATTGCGATGACGATGCTCAAACAGTATATTGTACAGCTCTAGATGAAATTTTAGTTTTTTGACATTTTCGCTTGATCTGGCCCATTTTTTTTAAACTGTAAAGAGACTTTAGGGACACCTGTATTTTATTTCTGCTATAAATATAAATAAGAGCCATTGTTTTTTTGCAGTTCATAATCTGACTAGTCGTTACAGTAGTCTCTGACTATTTGACTATTAAAATAGTCGTCCGTTGCAGCCCTAGTTGAGTCTAGTTTTGGCTTGTGTTTTTCGTCTCTCAAAAGCTAAAGCATCTCCAGCTAATCCTCTAAACTGTGACATTAAGCCTTGTCCCGCCCCTTGTGTCCTGCACATGTTTAACAGCTATATGTTGGATTAAAACATGCAGCTGTTGTTCAGTCCTGCCTTTGTGACGCTCAGGATGCAACTTAAAGGAGAGAATAATGGCGGTCCGCTGTGGTTCCCTCTGTAGAAAAGCCGAGTCAGTGGGTGAGTGGGTCGGCCGTAGCTGTGATCTGATCCATTGGGCAGACTCACAGGGAGGGACAGACCTTGGACCCGCTCCAGCCACGGCCCATGGCCTCTGGATCACCGCGAGCTGCACTCACAGCCTGCAAAGAAAACCCAGTGTTTGTCCACAGGCCCTGCTGAGGAATGAGTGCCAGAGCCAGGAGCTGCTTTCAGTTTGAATGTTGAGCTGGGTTTAATCAGAGACGACGGTAGAAAATGAACGGGTAGATGAGGCTAAAGGTTCAGCAACAAATAAATCACATCCCAGAGCACATGTTTATGTCAGATATTAGAGGCATGTAATAGTTTTGGACATCTAGACACGTAGTCCAGCTTATTTTGTCAGAAGGAAAAATATTTTATGCTCATAAAACCATTGGACAGTTTGTTTTCATCAGATGGACTCAGTTAAAACTACCTGATGTGGAAATACTGCATTAGACCGAAATCAGGGGTGTCCAGCTCATTTCCTTTCAGGTTCCACATTCAGCCTAATTTGATTATCAGGGGGTCACACCAATAAAATAATACCACAATAACCTATGTATAATGACAACTACAATCTTTTTTCATTGTTTCAGTGCACAAAATATTAAATTATAAAAATGGTTACATTTACAAACTATCCAAGCAACAAAAATGTGAATAAGCTGAAAAACTGAAATTTCCCAAGAAAAATAAATGCAATTTTAACAATATTATACCTCAACTTCTTCAATCATTTCTACATGTACATTACAGATCAGATCTACAAAGGAACAAAACATTCAATAATAGGCAGAAAATTGTTAAAATTGCACTTAATTTTCTTTTGACATGTCTTTTTTTGTTTATTTTGGTTTGTACATCAATCATTGCATATAGTACAAGAATTCTAACACAAAAAACAACGAAAGAATAAGAAGCAAAGGGTTGTTTTCTGCCCGTCCTTTTCCCCTAATCCACTATTTACATTAATTTAAATATGTACAGCATAGCGCATTCTCATTATAACGAAAGAACAACAAAAACATTTACCATCTCAATATTCCTGAATGGTTTCATACTTAGCTGCATAAGACTTTCGTCACCCATTTTACATCAAATCTGTAAAACCTGAGTCATATCCCAAGTATCACAAATGTGTAAGTCTTTCTGTGATTACGCACCTTAATCTCCTCCCTCACAGTGAACAACTTCGAACTGTACTCCACCACAAACACGTCTGCATGTTTACAAATGTAAGTGGCAGTTAACTGGCATTTTTAGAAATTTGTCATGGTGTTGCATTGTGGGAAGTGTAGTTCCACACAGAGAGAATGCTGGGTTTCTCTTGGTTGATGTTTTTTGCTGCTGCGTGGAGCTACGTTACCCACAATGCAACGCCCCAACAAATTTAAGAAAATGACCAAGTGACCTACCGGCGTTGTTTGTAAAGGTAAGGTTTGTAAAAGCGTAGACTTGTTTGTGGTAAACTTTAAAGTTGTTCACTGTGAGGGAAGAGATTAAGGGGCATAATCACAGAAATACTTGCGGATTCATGACACGTAGGTTATGACTCGAGTTTTACAGATTTGATGGAAAAACTGGTGACGAATGTCATGTGTTGCTTGAAAGCATTTTTTAAACTTAAAAGTGGACCACTTGAATTCATCGTCCATCCCATAATTTTACACTCACAACCCGAATACATTTAGACTTCACATTTGTCCTCACTTTAAGCACATTCAAAAATGTACAGACCTCTAAAATTACAATTACTCTTAGTTCACAGAATCTTGAATGCTAATCTTTAGACATTTCAGGTTCACATTTGTTCAGATTATTCACATTTTATTGTTAAAAGATTGTTTGTAAACGTAAATTTTTCATGATCTAATGTTATTTTATTCACATTAACACCCCCCCCCCAAAAAAAAAAAATCTCCAGGCTCCCTTATCACCAACAACATTGTACCAGTGGTGCAACTATAACTTTTCTTGAAAGAAACATTAATATTGTAACAATGCTTTTGCTTTTCCTTGAATAATTTGTTATTAATTAAAAATAACTTAGAATTTGCTTGAATAATACAAATTAACTCAACCAGACTGAACCATGAGACAATATTTATCCAAGTAAAAATAGGAAATACAACTATGACAATAAAGTTACTTTTTTAGAACAACAAATTTTAGTAACAAAGATGAGTGTATAAACTGTGCAAAAAACAGAATCATTGTACATGTTTCTTTTTCAGTCCTAATCCTTATCCATTTTCCAAACCTAAAATTCTTTGTCTAGTCTAGTGACAGATCACCATGGCAACAGATTTGTTGGTTGTACGTCCCTAAAATGAGTCCAGGGTGCTCCAACACTAAAACGTTAGTTCCACCTGATTCATGTTGTAACCTGAAGAAAGGGAAAAAACACCCAGGAGTGATCCCATTCCCCTTGCATGGTTGACTAACCCTGACCTAGAACCCTGACCTAGACTATATTCAGCATTTAATGATGTAAGGACTGAACTGATAAATGGATTGAATTGTATAAACATAAAATACAGTTCTTTTTGATCAAGGTGAATTATTTTAGTCTTTTTTAACCATCAGTAACTGTCCCATGTTGAGTGAATAGTGGATCCTAACGCCAGACCAGTTGAGAGCCGCGGCTCTATAGTATATGTATTCTACATAAATATTCTCTACTAATAGTCTGTCTTGTTTTTTTCTCCTTTTTCTCTGCTCCTCAGCCCTTTTCTCTCCTCAGATCGCCCTGTTCCCAGTTTTCCAAATGACTGACGGGGAGTGTGACTTCTTCTGCTTCTTCCGCTGCTGCTGAGGTCGCGGGCTGCGCCTCAGACAGACGGACATTCAGGGTGTCTCTGGACAGAAGCACAGACAGGCAGGGAGGAGGCGGAACTTCGAACGAACCATTTCAGCCAATCAGGCCGCTGAGATCCGACAGGTAGGCGGGCCGTCTACCTGTCTGGGTGATTGAGTCAGCCGAGTGGATGTCTGTGGACATGAACAGCCAGGCGTCGGACAGCAACGAGGAAGACTTCGGGGTGAACTCTGAAGAAGAGGAGGATGATGGGGGAGAGGAGGAGGATCAGGGAGACATTCAGGACTACTACGACGGCGTGGCCAGCGACGTGGAGCAGCAGGGCGCCGACTCCTTCGACCCAGAGGAGTACCAGTTCACATGTCTGACCTACAAAGAGAGTCAGAGGGTCTTAACGGACGAGGTCAACACGGTGGCCGCCGCACTCAAGGTGGGTGGGGCTAAAGCGGGGGTGTCAACTACATCAGTGTAGTTTAGTACTGATCTGAAATGGTCCAGAGCGAAACATAACAATCTATGAATAAAAACTATGAACTGTTCTGTTACAGCGCAAAAAAATTCAAAGTGCAGTTTTACCAATATTGTGTTTATCATCGATACATGTACATTACAACATACAGATCACAATGGATCTACAAATACACAAAACATTTAGTAACAGACAGAATATTGGTACAGTTCTTGTCATTTTTAGGTTCATGGTTGTTTAGGTTATTCACATTTTTGTGAAAAGATAGTTTGGAATTGTAAATATTTTCATGATGTAATTTTACTTTTTTCACACTGCAACAAAAAGATAGATTTTGGTGTTGTCATCATTTACAAGCTTTTGGGTTTTTTTTTCTTTTTTTTCTATTTAACCTTTTTTGCACTTCATCAAGTTGAGCCATAAACAAAAATACCAAGTACTCAATAATTGTCATATTTTTAACCCCTTAAATGACATATTTGTAATGTAAACAAACCACATTTTTGATGCAGACACAAAAAACTTTTTTTCCTCCCAAATATTACATAAATATTGAAATAGTTTTGCAGCCTGTCATGTAAATGATTAGTATTATCATTGGTTAACATGCTTTTTTTTTTTTTTCTGTGCTAGGTCAAATGTTAAATGCTAAATGTGTCAGTGTGCATTCTGTACTCACATGGTAGAAGGGTGTTATTGTAGGAATTTAACATGGTTTACAATGTGATGATTTTAGTGGATGGGTCAACATTTTAAAAATCTTGCAAAAATGAACAACTTTGAATTTCCGACCAAATATAAATTATAAAAAATAATATGACTCTTTATTACATGAAGTGTGCATAATATGCTCTCCTGGATACCAGACCGCTCACAGCAGCATTTTTAAATAGAAATATTGACCTTTTTTTTCGCGATTTGAAGCCAATGTTTTTGACAAACATCAAAGAGGATGAATTAAGTTTGTTACTCCATAAATAACAGACTGCATCTCACTGCTACACATTGAAACTACAGACTTGAGGCTGTTTTTACTCCTTTTGGGTTTAAAACCAAGGTGCACATTTACAAACTAGAAAAGCACTCGGGGAGCGCAGACCTCCGCCAAGCATGATAGTTCCCTCCATATTGTGACTCACACCAAAGTAATTAATAATCCTACATTTATTTGTATCAGTGCTCTGACTTTTTTTTTTTTTTTTTTTTGTGGTGTTATATGCACAAATGCTGAAAATGGTCCTCTCCCAATGTTAAAGAATCCTTTAAAAAAATTCTGGAATTTCTTCAAAATTCATCCAGTAGTTTTTGCATTAAGGTGCTTACAGACAGACAGACTGCCCCGTACGTGCCTGCGCACTTTATTTAGCCCACTTGATCGGGATTAAAATGTCGGATCACTCCCAAAATCTAATCAATTGTTCCTTGTGTCATTTCCATCATGTCCCGAAAGTTTCATTAAAATCCATCCTGTAGTTTTTAGGTAAAGTTGCTGATAGACAGACAGACAAACAAACAAACGCCGGCAAAAACATAACCTCCTTGGCGAAGGTAATTAACCAATTCAACTAGCAATAAAATGAGATAACCCGAAAGAAGCTGCAATTAGTTGACGACAACGAAAGCCACATTCTTTCAATAACAGTAACCTGAGGTTGAACCATCTGGAATCAGTTTACATTCACATCAGCAAAAGGTCACATTGAAGTCCATCTTTGATTTTCTACAGAATTTTAATTGTTTCCAAAGCTGAATATTTCAGTATGAGGATCAGAGGAGTTCGTTTGGGACTCGTCCATCTGGCTCAGTCTACATCTGGGTCTTGGTGCTCACTCTAAGACTTATGTGATGTTTAGTTAAAACAAGTCTTACCTTCAGTTTGTCAAAGATGGAACCAGTTAGGCTCTGTTATGTGTGTGTGTGTGTGTTTTTTTTAATAGTTTATTTTTTTCATTATTTTGGTTTGTACACCATTGCATACAGTACAGCAATTATACAAACACAGAAACCAGAAAAAAAAAGGAAAAGAGCAGGATAGAGGTAAGGGGTTATTTTCTATGTATCCTTTTTCTTCTGAACCACTACTTCCATTACATTAAATGTGTACAACATAGAGCGTTCTCATTATAGCAAAAGAATCAACAACAACTTATTTACTATCTCATCTTGATATTCCTGAGTGATTTCATACTTGAGGCATTTTTAAACTTAGTCGGAGAAGGGGACCACTTAAGTTCATCATCATGTCCATCTCATAATTTCACACTCACAACCCAAAACCATTGACTTCACGTTTATCCTCACTTCAGTGCATTCAAAAATGTAAAGACCCCTGAAATTATAATTACTCTCCTAATCAATATATACAATATCCTGCAATTTCCAGGTTCCAAGTTGAACAAATCACTGGTTGCTTCAAAATATCCTCCTTTTTTTTTTTTTTTTTTTTTGTGTGTTATGTGTGTTTTCAGA
>JAPTGZ010000026.1:1630779-1642025 GCA_029814645.1 Fowleria isostigma | reverse complement strand
CCGAGTTGTGCCATAGCGAGGCATAAGGTTGTCTCAAATGTGATGCTCCACACATCTTGTGTACCTCTGCCCAAACATCTTACATGCCATGTTTATATTGTACACAAACCATATTTTTGATGTAAAAACACTAACTCTGTGAAAAATTATGACCTTTTATTACTTGAAGTGCAAAGTGTACATAATATGCTCACCCAGATACTAGGGGTTAAGTCAAGGACCTCTCACAGCAGATTTGTTTTCAGGTTTTGGTTGACGACTGTTGGAGACAGGCCCGTCGTTGGTTCTAAAACTGATAAAGAATGACTTTGGTGCTTAGATGTGCATACTATTAAAATTACATAGAACTATTAAATCGGAGAGAATCAAATTCTATCCCACAGACTTCTGTTGATTTGATGGAAAATAAAAAAATATTACTTTTTTGCTCTTGTGTCAAGATGCAAAAGGTTTTGGCGTGACTGGTTTGAGTTAAATATTTTACACTTGAACATCACAATGATGATGGTGTATGGTGCAGCCCGACTTCTCACTGGAGATTTACAAAACAAAAATATGATAAATCTGGTCAGATAAACAGTTGTTGACAGATTTTTAAGGAGAATTGTATTCAAATCAAGTCCTATCACTACTTCAGTGAATACAGATTCATTGAACAGCATTATTACTGTTACAAAGTGGAAACTGATAGAGATCAACACAGAATCACTGACGGTGTTCATACCAGACAGTTCTTCCTGTACTGGACTCAGAGTTCTGTTTTCCTCTGTTCGTCTGTGGAGAACTCTGCTGACAGTGCTGCTGTTTTTGCAGTAACACCTCACACTTACACAGAATCACCCATGGGAGCTGCTCAGCACAAACACAGGCGGTTTGCACAACCCAGCAGCTCCCGCAAGACCGGCTGCTTTCTGACGCTCCGGGGTAAAAGTAGGGAGTGTTTCTAAGTTCTAAACCAAAGGACGTCAAACAGATGGCCCACAAGCCAAAACAGGCCCACCAAAGGGTCCAGTCTGACCCATGGAATGAATTTGCAAAAATGACATGACACAGAAGATATTAACAGTCAAAGGTGTGGAACTGGTTTTAGTTCAGGATCCACATTCAGACCAATATGATCTATAGTAAAACAATATTGTGGGAAAACATGCCTATAAATGAGAGCTATAAATGTTTTACTGCAAAAAATAAGATCAAATTCTGAAAATATTTATGTAAACAAACTATTCTTTGACAATAAAATGGAAAAAACTTGAACAAATGTGAACAACCTGAAATGTCTAAGGGAAATTACCGTAAGTGTAATTTTAACAATATTCTACCTCTTACTAAATGTTTTGTAATGATCTGTAATGCACATGTTTAAATTATAAGTTGAGGTATAATGTTAAAATTGCACTTATTTTTCTTAAGAAATTCAATGGTTTTCAGCTTATTCACATGTTTTTTCTTTGTAAACATAAACATTTTCATTATTTAATGTTATTTTTTTTGCCGTAAAACAAAGAGAAACATGTGGAGTTGTCACTATTTATAGGTTGTTATGGTATCATTTTACTGATCTGACTCCCTGGAGATTAACTTGGGCTGAATGCGGAACCTGAACTAACATGAGTGTGTCATCCCTGGTCTACTCGATGTGAATCACTGACTCTGAACTTCTCAAACCCAGAAACTTGATGCTTTATGTGCTTGTATTGTGTAATAATGATTTCACAGTAAAAGACTGAGTCACACACCAGCCTTTTATAAATAAATCAGTGTGTGTCTAGTTTGTAAAATCAAAGTAACACAGTCCAAAGTGATCTCATGTTACCAGTCATCAGTGAAGCCAAAAGTGTGTGTTTACAAGATGACAAAGCTGCTCTGTGAGTTTATTTCTGAGAAGTTGCTTAATTGTAACAGTTTCTCATCCATCAGATAGTTAACACAATCATCTCTCTTGGGTTTCTCTGACTACATGTTTGGTTTAATTTCAAAGTGACTTAGGCCCAGTCCCAATTCCACCCCTCCCCCTTACTCCTGAATTGAAGTTGTAAGGGTAGGGGTTGAAACATTCCTCTATGAAATGGTTCAGCCCTTCCAGACCTTTTCCGTCATCGTCAGTCATCGATGTTGCTACAGACACAACCTAGATAGAATTCCCCATGTCGTCAGCAGCTGTAACTGTCTCTGTTCCATGGACATTGGTCATATTTTTGTGGTTATCAACCACAAACTGCAGAAATGCGATCTATAACACAGTGAAACGGCATTAAACCTTTCAATCGGACAATCAAACAATTAAGTTATTTATGAAGAAAATGCGTATCTTTGTGTGTCTTTTGTCACACTGCTGTTTTTTGGGGGTTTTTTTTGCTTTATTTACCTCCATCCTGCTAATGATTTAATCAGAATTATAGAAACTTTCTCATCACCTTCTGTTTATAGAGTGGTCCTGAAAGGGCAATGCCCCCTTAAACAAATGTCCTGCCCTCTCAAATTAAAGTTTATGAAAGTAGGGAAAAAGAAAATGCGCAGCACAATGTGGGAGACTTGAGAGGAATTAGTAAAATATCTTAAGGTTCACTTGTGCAGTTGTATGATGTATGTATACTCATTGTGAGGCACAGATCCCCCACCCCCACCCCCATCAGGGATCTGTCTTATGGATCGGTTGCTTTTACTGATCACCGATCTCCAGCTAAAATGTTATCAGAGCCGATATCCAATTCTAATAATGGATTGATGCAACCCTAGTGCAAACTTTTTTTTTTTTCCCCATTTAGTAAATATTGGTAGTGCATAATGCAGTTTTTGGTGATATGTTTATTATTGTGAGATGTCACATGAGGTCATTCCATAAACATGAGGATGAACATAAATACCTATTGTGTATACATATATATATATATATATATATATGCCTTTTTTTTTCTTTTTTTTTGTTCATGTGGTTCTTGTTGCACAAAAAGGTCTTTCCATTAGTTTTGCACGATATACTAATTTCGTTACATCTGCAAAACCACCTCTTGAAAACACAAAAACTTTTCATTGAAAAATTAGAGTTTGGCGAAATTGTTTTTTTTTTCATTCTATTTTCATGCACAAGTTATATTCGCACAATTTGAGAGTCAATGGAAAAGCGACTACACTCTGTAAATCTGTGAAAGCAGAGTCAAGTGAAAATTCAGATGTTCTGTCCGATTTAAAAAAAAAAAAAAAAAAAAAGTGCATCCCTTTGTTGTGGTCATTTTTCCCATGATATCAAACATTGTGTTCAGTATTTTTATTGTATAGTACTTGGAATGTGCAGTATCATGACAGGGCTATGAGACACTTTGCACAGATAAATGTTATATGTTAATTCTCTCTGTGTGTTCCAGGTTTTACCAGCGGTAGCAAAACTGGTCCTGGTGCATTTTCACTGGCAGGTTCAACAAATTTTGGACAGGTATGGTCTCAGTAGTTGATGCTTTTATCACCTTTCCTTCTCTTCATGTCCCGGTGTGTTATTATCCAGCACTGTCACATCCTCTTCAACACTTTAATAGGTTCTTTGTTGTTCCATGAAGCAGCTTCTTTGTTCTTGTTTTCTGCTCATATACACTCCTGATCAAAATTTTTAGACTAGTTGAAAAATTGCAATAATTCACATTTTGCACTGTTGGATCTTAAGAAGGTTCTAAGTAGTACTTCAAAATGCAAAAAGAAGAAATGTGAGTGAGACAAGAAAATATTTTGAGTAAGCAATTTATTGCAAATGACCAATAAACTGAAATAGGCTCTTCATCAGCTGATCAAAAGTTTAAGACCACAGCCTTAAAAAGCCCAAATCTTTGCAAAATGTGGCTTCAGTGTCATTTTCTGTCAGGTATCCACACTGTCATGACCTCCTGATGGCAAAGGCAAAAAAGCTTTCCGTCTTTGAATGCGGTCGGATTGTTGAGCTGCATAAGCAAGGCCTCTCGCAGCATGCCATTGCAGCTGAGGTTGGACACAGTAAGACAGTCATTTTAAACTTCTTAAAAGATCCTGAGGGTTATGGGGGAAAAAAAGTCAAGTGGTAAACCCAAAAAAATTTCACCGGCCCTGAGCCGGAGGATCTGAATGGCTGTGACATGGGACAATCCTCAGCCCAAATGAAGCATCACTGGTGCCAGCTGCAGTCCCATAACCATTAGACAGCATCTGCGAGAGAACAGTTTTAAGAACAAAAAACATCTTGAAAGACCTCGTCTCCTTCAATGGCACAAAATTGCCCATTTGGAGTTTGCACGAGAGCACCAAACATAGGACATTTAAAGGTGGAAGAAAGTTTTATTCTCTGATGAGGAAAAAATGTAACCTTGACGGTCCTGATGGCTTCCAGCGTTACTGGCATGACAAGGAGATCCCACCAGAGATGTTTTCTACGCGGTACAGTGGAGGGGGCGCCATCATGATCTGGGGGGCTTTATCCCTCAATGGAACAATGGAGTCTCAGGTTGTGTAGAGGCGTCAAACAGCAGCTGGCTATGTGGAGATGTTGCAGGGGGCATCCCTCATGACTGAAGGCCATGGTCTGTGTGGTAATGACTGGGTTTAAAAACAGGACAACTGCAGTTCACAATGCCTGCCTGACAAAGACTTCTTCCAGAGAAATAACATCACTCTTTTGAACCATCCTGCGTGTTCCTCTGATCTAAATCCAACTGAGAACATTTGGGGTTGGATGGAGAGGGAAGTTTACAAAAATGGACACCCGTTCCAGACAGTGGATGCCTCCATGAAGCCATCTTCACCACTTGGAGCAACATTCCCACGAGCCTCCTGGAAACACTAGCATCAAGCATGCCCAAACAGATTTTTGAGGTGATTAACTAGAATGGTGCAGCTACTCATTACTGAGTCCTTTTTTTGAAAATTTTATTTCTATTTTAGGGGGTTTTGTTTTTTGTTTTTTTTTTGAGATGTGTTTAAACTTTTAATCGGCTGATGAACAGCCTATTTCAGTTTAATGGTTGTTTGCAATAAATTTCTTACTCAAAATATTTTCTTGTCTTGCTCGCATTTCTTCTGTGCATTTTGAAGCACTACTTAGAACCTTCTTAAGATCCAACAGTGCAAAATTTAAATTCTTGCAATTTTTCAACTGGTCTTAAAGTTTTGAACAGGAGTGTATGAGTTCTCTCCGGTTTTGTATGTTTCTAAATGTTTGGTTTTGTTTGACTTTGGTGCAGATATAAGTCCAACTCATCTCTGCTGTTGTCGGACGCTTTAGTTCAGCCCAGCAGCTCCTCCAGATCTGTCACTGTGAGTTACACCAACACTGCATCAAATCTGTGTGACACTGCTGTCGTCCTTGTTTCTAAACAGTTTTTAACCTAAACACACACACACACACACACATTGAATCTGGTTTGATTTAACAGATTTTTGTATTTGAGTTGTGTGTATGAAGGTGATTTGTGTTATTTTTGTGTGTTTCAGGCCCCTCAGTCCCTCCAGTGTGGTGTGTGTCTACAGGTCGTACGGAGAGACTCCCTGCTGGCACTGCCCTGCCAGCACTCCTTCTGCAAAGCATGCTGGGAGCAGCACTGCACTGTACTGGTCAAAGACGGCATGGGAGTGGGTGAGTAGTGGGTCTGTGTGGGCCTTTGTGTATGTGTAGGTCTGTGTGTGTTTGTATGTGTCTTTGTGGGTCTGTGTGTTTCTGTGCATGTCACTGTCTTTTGTGTGTCCCTGTGGATCTTAGTGTGTGTTTGTGTGTTTGTGGGTCTGTCTAGGTCTGTGTGTGTCTGTATGTATCTTTGTGGGTCTGTGTTGGTTTGTGTGGGTATCAGTGTGTTTCTGCGCATGTCACTGTGTGCCTTTTGTGTGTCTCTGTGTGGGTCTGTGTGGATCTTATTGTGTGTCAGTGGGTCTACACTGGCTTGTGTGTCTCTGTGTCTGTGTGGGTCTGTATATTTCTGTGCATGTCACTGTGTGTCTTTTGTGTGTCTCTGTGGGTCTTTGTGGATCTTATTGTGTGTTTTGTGTGTTTGTGGATTTGTCTAGGTTTGTATGTGTTGTTGGTCTGCGCTATTTGTGTGTGTGTGTGTCTGTGTGGATCTGGGTTTTTGTGCATGTTACTGTGTGTCTCTGTCTCTGGGTCTTATTGTGTCTTTGTTGGTCTATCTAGGTGTTGATCTTGGTGTGTGTCTGTGAATCAGTGCTGGACTCTTGTGTGTCTTGTGTGGGTCTGTGTGTGTCTTGTGTCTGTCTTTTGTGCAGGTCTTTGTGTGTCATTTGTGTGTCCATGTGTGGTGGTGAGTCTCTCTAGGCCTGTGCGTCTCTTTGTGTGTCTTTGCGTGTCTGTGCTGGTTTGTGTGTGTCTTTTGTGGGGGTCGTGTGTAGTTGTGTGTGTCTGTGTGGTCTGTTGGCTGTTTTTTCTGTGGCTGTGTCTCACTGTGTTTGACTCCACAGTGTGTGTCTCTGTTTTTTGTGTCGCTGTGTTTTTCTACTGGATTCCTCTGAACGTTGTTGTAACCTTTGCCTCACAGCTGAAAGGGGGTCGACACACAGAGGCCTCAGGTCCTCTCTGGGATCAACCATCTTCCATAAGTTTGTGTAAGAGTTGGTCAAATGGGCTGAGGGGGTTCAGGAAAAACAAAGACAAAATGAATAGAAATATCATTTCAGATCATGACTTTACTAAAACATATAATAATTTAAATTCCATTAGTCCTGTATGATACTTTACACGTTGATTTTACATGAATTTGTCTTACTTATTCCCCAGAATGCCTCTGGTTTTTGTGTATACATGGACCCAGGATTCTGTTTGTAAAGACAGAAAACACTAGAGTTCTTGGCAGCTGTTTGTGCACAGCTCCATATTTATTTACATGTTTCTGAAGGATGGAAAATCAGAACCATAACTCTGGAGGTGGGGGGGGGGGTGTTGTAATATGAGTGTAGACGACTCCCATCTGGTGTAAATGATCAGGCGGGTGTGTTCCTACAGTAATGTCATAATGGTAGGACTGGGTGCAGTTTTATCAGCACAGAAGGTTTATTTTTCAGTGTATGTATGTGTTAAAATGTGAATGCATTTTATCTATGTTTGTGTGTCAATATTCAGTTTGTCCTTGCTCTTTTTAAATCCTGTGTGTGATGCATTCGGTGACTTCTAGCCGAGTCCTTCTGAGCCTGATAAGAGTTTCTTTATCAGCCGGTTGAAGGACTGGTTTATGAGGACACATGACCCCAGTGTAGTTTGTGGGTCACTGTAACACATAAACCCTGTCAGACTGAAGGATGATGGGAAAGAGGTCAGCAGTGGCTGTTCAGCCTCAGGAGACTAGCTCAGCTCCAGGTGGATAGATCTTTGATGACTATTTTTTATAGTTCTTCATAGATCAGGTAGCATTACCATTAGTCTACATTTATTTAAGTATTTGTTTCTATTTCACCATCATTTTTTATGTGATTGTCGCCTTATGTGTCACTTTTTTTGGCAGTGTTATTTGTTGTTGTTTTAATTTCTACCGGGGCAAATGAAGGTCTTGAATGTTGAGCCTTGACGTTTGGTTTTGGTGGCATTTCAAGATCCTGTCACCGGCTGTTTGTGTTCAGGTATCTCGTGTATGGCTCAGGACTGTTCCCTGCAGATGCCTGAAGACTTCGTCCTGCCGCTGCTGCCAGGAGAGGAACTGAAGGACAAATACAGACGCTACCTCTTCAGAGACTATGTCGAGGTGTGTTTACTTAGAGGTTGCATGTTCATAAATGAGAGGAAAGGGCTTGTGTTCAGAACATGAATGGGTTTTATGTCTAAAAAGTTAGTCTTTAAACCATCACTAAAGCTTTAGATCACAGCCCACCAAACATTCCAGTCCAGCCCATGGGATGAATGTATGAAATAGTAAAATTAGTGATATTAACCACTAGCACATTGACCCGAGGAGAACCACGAGTTCTAGATTTTGGACTTCATCGTTGTCAATAAGAAGGGTAGGATGTGAAAAGTGGGAGGGGGTTTAAAATCCACACCCCGACCCTGAGGGATATTTGTTGTGTATTCAAGCATGCTGTACCGCATTTATCCAGCAGTCACCGCCAAAGCATTCACGGGATTCTGGGCATAGTAATGTGATTGTAAGGCTGTTGTATTCCAAAATTACCTAACATCTCCCAAAATATTGGTTCTATCAACTTGCTATTTTTGCTAGTCTGTTCCTTGACCAAAGATACATAACTATGACAAACTGCAACAGTTAGCTCTTTCCAAGTTTTGTTGATGCCCGAAATGCACACAAAGTCCACTTCCCTTTTATAAGATAAAGAATGTTAAAATCATTTTAGTTGAGGTTCAAGATACAGACTGATGGGATCTCAAGTAAAATAACACCATAATAACCTATAAATAATAACTTCAAATTTTATTCTTGGTTTAATGTGGGAAAAAAATTACATTATGCCTATAAATAGTGACAATTTTCATGCAGAAAACCCATAAAATTATTAAAATATTTACATGAATAAACTATCCTTTAATAATAAAATATAAACAACCTGAAATTTTTAAAGAAATTTACCTTGGTATTGATTCTGGATAGAACATGATATCCAGGGACATTGGTTCTAGTTTTGTTCACTGAAGTGACGTTTAAAACCTGATGTCCTTCTGAGGGGTCATGGATCCACAGGAGGACTGAATTTGTTTCCTCCTGAAGACATCGTCCTTCTCCTTCCTGGTTGATCTTTGTATTTCTTGTGTCTTGCAGAGTCACTTCCAGTTGCAGTTGTGTCCCGGTGCAGACTGTCCCATCGTCATCAAAGTCCAGGAGCCTCGGGCGCGAAGGGTTCAGTGCAGCCGCTGCAGTGAAGTCTTCTGGTACTGCGATCATTCACTCAAACACAACCTGAACAACTTCATAACAAAATCTACAGTCACCAGTACACACAATATAACACCTACAGTTGGAGCTCCATTCAAACTGGTTTTATTAGTAACCCTTTTATAAGACCATTGTGTCCAAGGCAACACATTTAGCATTTCACGTCATTTAAATGACCATAACTCCTGAACCGTTCTCGCTATTGACAGTATTCAAACGTCATCTTTTATCTGAGATTGGATTCTTTCGATCGGTCCTTCATAGGGCTGTACAATATTGGCAAAACTTGTGATATCGGTTTACAGCATTTCCAATAGTGATAATATTGCAATATTTCTCGTACACCTAAAGAAATACCAGTGGCATCTACTAATAAAAATGTTCCTTAGCAATGTTAAAATGATCCAATTGTTTGTACGTGGCTCAATTATTTATAACTACAGACCAAATCTTGTACTAGTCCAATCAGGATACGGTTGTGTGGTAGAACCTGTTGATGCTGTTACCATAGACCTTCAACACAAACACAGTCAAATATTTGGTCATTTTATTCACATAGAACAATGTGTAAATGATATGGATGTATTTCATAGTAACTGAAGTGTCAGAGTACCGGCATGGAAGAGTTTTAACTCAACTATATTCCACTGATGCCTGGTTTGGTAAACGCTGCATATACAAATAAAATCTTTAAATGTAAGTGTTCAGGCCTTGGAAAAAGTTTTTTTTTTTAAATATCCACATCTTTTCAACATTAATAACATATAGACTTACATTAAACCAGCAGCAGTAGCATTACTTCAGTTTATATATCAGAAAAACTATTAGAGTGGTAGAGGAGACCACTCTGGTACCCCATGGTGCGGAAAACAGAAAGAGAATGAAAAAAGAAAAGAAAAAAAAAAAATTATTGCACATCTTTGTGATACGAGTATTGCATATGCTGTTATTACAATATTAATATTTTTGTGATACATTGTGCAGCTCTAGTGTATAACACATTTCGGTAGAGGTCTGCATTGGCTGAGGAGGAGGGGTGGAAGTGGGCGGAGCAAAAAGCAGCAGAGTGAGAGAGATGGAAGATTTTAATTACTTTTAGCAGCATTTTAGCGAGGTTTTAGTGATAAATCCTTGTAAATAATTGTATATGAAAATAATAGTGCTGTTTTGGAGGCTCTGCCAAGTTCCACTTTGTTTTCCTTTTTTTTCCGTTTTTATCGGTATGTTTACGGTTACTATACTTCATTGACAGCTGTATTTAAACTGTAAATATATTAATATATGTACATTTATAAATATATATAAAATTCTATATGCAGAGAGCTAGCCAGGGAAGAAAGAGATGCAGTGTATGTAGAAGCATGAGCCTAATTTTTGACACGTGATCCATAATGTACATGTTAGAGTTCTGTTTGTAAGTGAAATCCAGCCTCTGTTGTTTATTATTATTGTTGTTACTGGTGCATAATTTGATTCTGTTTCTTCTTTTTCTTAGTTTTAAATGCCGTCAGATGTACCACGCACCCACGGACTGTGCAACAATCCGTAAATGGCTGACCAAATGTGCCGACGACTCGGAGACGGCCAACTACATCAGCGCACACACTAAAGACGTACGACGCATCCGCACAAATTTACAGCAACAAACCAACACAGCAGTGACTCTGATTCAGCCGTAGGTTTGTGTTCCAGACTGATCTGGTGTTTTTGTGTCTTTCAGTGTCCCAAGTGCAATATCTGCATTGAGAAGAACGGCGGGTGCAATCACATGGTGAGTCAGAGCTGAAAATCACACGTTCCCGGAACACAGGAAACGCTTAAAATATCTTCACATTTTCAGAGCTTGTGTCTTCAACTTTAATATTTCAACACTCGGTTTGATCTGATGTGTGTTACCTGTTGTACACTTCTGTTCTCACGTTGTGTAAGTGTTTGTAAAAGATACATGTGTTAAATCAGACTCTTAACTGTTCTGAACTCAAACCTTTTACATGTATTTTAGCTCAGATTCATTCACCTGAAACATGACTGAAAGCTGTTGTTTTTCTCAAGTTTCTGCCTCACTAATTTGACTTCCTCATCTGTCTTTGTTTCAGCAATGCTCCAAGTGCAAACACGGTACGTAGTTTGTTTTTCATTTAGAATTTAAAACCAGAAATGGTAAAGAAAAACCAAGAAGGAAAAAACACATTTAGGCAGGATGAAGTGCAATTTATTGTCTCATGCAAGCTTCACATATCAAAAATAAACTGCCCAAGCCTATGTACTTTATATTTATTGTATATTATTATACATTTGTCACCATCATATAATACACATTATATACATTGTATATTATCATTATTTAGTCTGTGATAGTGATTTACAGCTTTATTTGGATATAAGTGTACATACATATATATA
>JAPTGZ010000026.1:1609565-1619773 GCA_029814645.1 Fowleria isostigma | reverse complement strand
CCAGGTGTACTGGAAGAGGGAAATACCTAAAACATGCAGGATAGCGGCTCTCTAGGACCGGAGTTGCCTACCCCTGAACTAGTAAAACGGGTTTAATGAAGGAAGACTCAGAAGGACACTGTTCAGATGTAAGACTGACATGAAATGTGATTTTTAAAGATGCAGGAATCACTGTTTTATGTCCAAGAATAAAATAATATTGTCATTATGATGGTGGATCACAATCATGATTCATCACAGATGTGTAATGGAGCCGAATCTTTTTCAGTCTGTTGCTGAGTTCTGCCTCCAAGTGGCCAAAAGATATTAAAACAGAGCTTTTAATGATGTGAAAGTAAACCAAGCTGGAGTCTGGGTTCAACTGTTTTCATCAAGTCTTTAGTTTGAGATGTAACTACCTGTGGGACACAGAACATTTCTACAAAAATTGGTCAGTCATTTGCATATTAACAGACACCCCACATGTAATGTATTTATGAATGTTCAGGGTTTATTTATAGCAAACACTGTAATTTACTGAATGTTCTTGAATGCCTCACAGTGTTCCCTGAGGTGAGTGTGTGAATGTGACTTCACACCACAACAGAGCCATGGTGAAGGAACTGCTGGATTTTACTAACTTGAGGTTTTTTTTTTTTTTGTTTTTTTTTATAAATGAACCTGTGGACTCTACAAAGCTGCAACAGACTGAAAACAGAAAATGAAAGTTAACGTAGTCCGACCAGCTTCTGTGTGTTGCACTGACTGCTACAAAACCCTGCGCAGCCGACCTGTTTCCTTAGTCTTTGTGTTCATCACATAAGATACATGTATTCATTCAATACATGTCTGTATTGAACTGAAATCCCTGTACCGAAACAGTTCAATACGAATATGAGTGCACCGTTACACCCCTAAAAGCTACTGATGCACTTCTAAGAATAACTCGGAGTAAAACTGAAATAAAACCAAAATGAAGTCATTGAATCAGCTGATTAGCCATCGGGATGTAGCTGGAGCTATGGTTGTGTGGTAGTGCCGTAAACGGTGCCGTTTCTCGCAAGAGATGAGATCTTGCGCCACTGTAACAAGACGTTAGGTGTACTGGGACGGCTTTGAGAAACTGCAAGTGGCAGTTTTTAACAGAGAGGCGCTAGTGGGACGGCGGAGTGTGTCCATTAAGCCCAAAACAAACTATTTAACCATCACAATTCATTTGAAACTGTTTGTTTAAGGTAAAAATGTTACCAAGTTCTCCTTTAATGTTCATTAAGTGCTCATTTGAGCAAAGTTCTGTATTTCTGTTTCCATCAGTATTTCCCAAAGTTGTTGTTGTCTTGTTCTCTCCCTTTCCTCGTCTTTCAACTGTTTTCTTTGTTTTTCGTTTAGGATCTGGAGAATCAGATGCACATCGCTGAGCAGAGGCGACGTACGCTGCTGAAGGATTTCCACGACACCTGAGGCGCCATCGCGACTGCAAAGCACCAGCATCTTCCTCCTCCTCCTCTTCCTCCTCCTGCTTCCATCCCTCGGTGCAGCTTCTTCTCGACACTCGCTCATTGGCTTCTTTTTCTTTTCATCCCTCTCACTTCCATAATGCTGCAGGGTCACAAAATGGCACCGTTGTATTTCCAAATCCTCGTCTTCATTGTCATCATCGTTCGCCGTGATTACACTCTGAATTTCTCTGCAACTTTTCAGACATGATCAAAGATCTCAGAAAACCAGTTCAGCTCTTAGACGTTTAAGTTAAAATGTTTGAGGAATCCTGAAGCAGATGGAGAAGGTTTAGTCGTGAAATGGATAATAGTTGGATTTTTGTCATTTTTTATTTTACATCAGTTTGTCTAAAAAAAAAAAGCGAAGTGAACATTTACACACATTATAATTCACATCAACTTTCCTCATTTGCAAAGATTAAATTGAATTCATGTTTTCAGAGATTTAAAGCGACAGTTCGCGTAGTTATTCAAGTTTGTACGTTAATTTTCTCCATCGCAAAAATAATTTTGTGTTTATTGTAGAGGAAATGTACACAAGAGGATTAGAACCACTGGAAAAAAATAAATTATGGTCCAATGTGTATTTTTGAAATTATTATTATTATGAGATTAAAGTCAGAATTTTGACTTTTTTTCTCAGATAATGATGTTAAAAAGTATTTTGGACTTAAATTTTACTTTTTTTTTTTTTTTTTTTCAAGTGGCCCTAATCCTCTTCTGTAGAAATGGCCCCATACTCTTAAAAAAATAAAAGTAAATAAAAATAAAGTATAGTATTTTCCTACATACAATGCATGTTCATGTACACAAGATACTATGATTCAGATGTATGTGTGTGTGTAGATGAAACTTTTTTTATATTCACTCGCCTCTGTTTCACATTAAACACACCTTCATCTTCTTTCTGTTCCTATAAAGTTTCTGCCATCGTCGAAACAGAAAACCCTCGGAATTGCGGTTGTTTTTTAACGCCGTTTTCTCACATAAGTTTGATTTAGTTTGATACCAAGTTCATTTGTTACTTTGAGATGATAAAGCTCGTTTTCTTTAACATTTAACGCATAAAGACCCAAACAGCCACGAGAAACCAAAAGCATTGACGATATAAAATGTGAAAGAACTTTTCATCCAATAGCTCTATCAATACATGTAAGTAATTGGTGCAAAATTCAGTTTGTCATCTTTTTATGGTCATTTATGACCCATTTGGATGTTCAGAGGCTCTGTAGTTACCATGGAAACACTGTCATCTTCATTGATTCACCAGTAAAACCCATGGAGGTGGATCAGTGACAGTGGATGGAGTTTATTATTAGAAACTGGTAATTGACTGGGTTATGTTCAGTTATTGCTTTTTTGATGTGAAAGTCACATTTTCTTCAGTTTTCTCTGTTTTTGATATAACCCTCAAATGTAATATCAGCATGATGATTAAAGTACATGATCAGTCAATTAAATACAGGAAAATACATGGTTTTGTCTGAGAAAATGGAAAACACAAAGTATTATGATAAATGGTGATAAATCACTTAAAGAAAGGTTCAATAAAGAGGAAAAATCCTTTGGGAACTGCTTCAAAAATAACACTGGGTCTTTATGGGTTAATTATTTTGATAATAAATCTGCTTCGCCATAAATATTTTACAATCCCCAGATCTAGTTTTATATAATCATGAGAATAAGCTAATTTTGTCCTGTTTTGATTCGTTATCATGGCCTGAAGAGTTAAGTATCAGAAACTCTATTTCATTTATTCAATATTTAATTATGAGTCTTATGTCAAGTTGGAACTCATTTGCTCCTGAACTGTTAGTACATCAGTATCTGAACAACTAATTATCATACCATGACGTCTCATTATTTTATTTCCTTATATTGATGGTCAGGGGATGATGATATGATTATTTATTAACAAGATCTAACAGGTTTCTTATCTTGAGCTCTGATTATTTTGACTTAATTACTGATCTCATATCTTGACAAAAATCTTGTTTTGTCATATTAATGAATTATGTTTGAAAATAATCATTATTTTACAAAATAAAGCTTCAGATAAGGCCTGTTTTCTCCTGTTAATGATAAGGAACATTATCGTAAAATATCATTTAATTAAATCATGCTCTGATTTTTTTTTTTTTTTTTAATAAATTTTCATCTCCAAATAAAGGCCGTTCCCTCCTGTAAATGATAATTATACATTAACAGGATCTAACAGGTGATTTGTTTTTAGCTCTGATTTTGACTTATTTCATTACGTTAACTTTATCCCATATTAATGGATTGTTGTATAATTATTCTAATTCTTTCATTAAGTCGAGCTCTAAATAAAGCCTGTTTTCTCCTGTTAATGATAAATTCATTATCTAGGCGAGAACTCTACCACTGAGCCATCTCGCCCCCTATCTCAAAATCTGATCATTTCATTAATTTGATATCCAACACAATCTCATAGTCATTTTGTCATTTCATCATCTCACGTCAGGATGAAGCTTGTTTCTCGTCTTATCTCATCATAGTTATATATACCGTTCTCATTATATGATGAATGATATTTATAACTATGATGGAGAACTATATAGAGAAAACAACCTTTTTGTTTTCCTGATGCAGCCAAATTAATGTAGCTGTTATCATGAGGAAACAAGCTTAAGTGTTTTGAGATGAATAAATTGTCATTTCTTGATTTAACGGCATAAAAAAAAAAAATAACCGTCAACGACTGAAACGCTGTCACTCCTCATCCACCGCCGTCAATGACTCCACTGGAATTTTTCGTGTCTCTGGTCACATGACAAAGTTGTTTTGAAGCGTCGAGTGTAGCCCCGCCTCCGTTTGACACTACAGCGCCACCTCTCGCCATGGCATGTGCACACGCCCCCCCACGGCCACGCCCCCCCAACACTCCGCAGCAGAGAATAAACCCTTAACTGTTGATTTGTCTCATTCCTGAACTCCTGTTTTTTTTTTCTTTCTCCGCTTTTCATCCACTCACTTTGTTTTGCTCCTTTTTTCTGTTCTTCTTCTTCCTGCTCACATTGTTCACTTTTCTTCTGGAAAAATGGCTGTTGATAGATAGATCGTTTAAAAAAATTTAAAAAAGGAAAAAAATACCAAAAAAATTGCTGTAATTTTCAACGGTTGTACATTAATACAGAAATAGAGTTACTGAGAGAGTTTTTAAAACCGGACCCCGTCTCTTGTGTTTTTATTTCACATCATGCAGACACAACAACAGTTCAGTCAACTAAAGGTTATTTCATTCCGGTTTTTGTTCATTTAAAAATTTTATACATTTTCAAATTTCTCTTGCATATTCTATTTTATTATGATTATTGTATGTTATTAACACTTTTGTAAATGTTACTTTTTTGAGTACTTTTTATGTCCATTGTATTTGTTAGTTTGTTCATTTAAGTTTATTTTGTTCATTTATTTTCTACATTGTTTTTCTTAATTTTGTTTGGTTTTTTATTCTTTTTTAAAATCCTTTTACTCCTTATGTTCTTATTTTGTCTGTTTCTTTTTATGTGTTTTATTTATTATTACCCGCCCCCCCAAAGGGGAGGCAATGGGTATTGTTTTGGTTTGTTTTTTTCTTTGTTTCTTGTTTTCACTTAAGCAGCAAAACTATTGGTTGAATTCACACCAAATTGAGTTTATAGATTGTAATGACCCAGAATAGATTGATGACATTTTGGGAGAATTTGGTTAAAGTTTTTTTGTTTTTTTGAAACTAATTTTTTGATTTTTTTTTTTCCTCATGTACTTATAATGGGCAGAATTTTAAATATCTATAAAACATCAATTTTATTTCAATTTACTTCAAACTTGGCACATATAATTTTTATGTTTAACACATATTGAATATGGATGAAAGAGTGCATCAGTGCCAAAATAAGCAAAATACACGTGAAGGGTGGGGGTTTGTTGTGACTGGCACTTGTTTAATTTTTTTTTTTGTCTCTGATGGCACTGAGAACCCTGTAGCCACATGTTCAATGCCAAAGGCTGACAGGTGTAGCAACAGTAACCAAGGGGGCAGGGCTTAGCCTAGAGGGGTAATTGATCTGATAAAAGTGACCCATTTTGAGGTCTGACCCTAAAAATGAGACCTTTTGAAGTCCTCTAATTTTTTGAGGGGAATAAATCCATTGCATCAACTGACAGGAAAAAAATAAAAATCACAGAATAAACAAAATGAACTTGTGCACTTGGTAAAAGTTAAAATCGGTGGGAACATGTGAATGTTTAGTTTGGATTGAAAATGAAATGAAGCTTTTCTGAAGTAAAAATTTGACTTAATGCCTTAGATGAACCCAGATGAACTCTGACTTTCTGAAAGTGGCAGCTTGTTTATAGGAGAGCGTGTGTTCACAGCCCGATATAGGCCTGGCGTATGTGACCCAATTTAAGACCGGCACAGATGACGCGTCATATCAAACAGTCCAATGGATTAAAGTTAAAGAACACAAAACTATGAAATTTAAAAATGGTTTAATATTTGATTAGAGAGACAAGACATACAAATATTAAGAAAACATCATCACATAATAGTAGGTCTTCTGTATTTTAATATGGTCTTTGTCAGATTTATGGGATGAAGGTGGTTGGGTTCTTTTGGCTAATTTTCTGAGTGGAATATTAGTTAAAAAGTGAAATTAAAATTAATAGTTTTATTGAAGGGTATTTAATCAGCCATAAAACATATCTATAAAATTAATCTTGAATTTATATAAGTTCTGTTTTTTGTTTTTTTTTTTGTTTTTTAAATCTTAATATGCAAGAAATCTCACAGATAAAACAGTTATCTCAGCATGTATTTAGGGCAATAAAATTACTTTAGTGAAAACAGAACCATCTTAAAATAAAATAAAATACTGATTTTGTGCATAGATTGTGCCTAATAAACAGGTTATACTGTGAAGCTTAACTAAAGCTGAAATAAGTACTTAAATAATTAATACATATTTAATGTAGTAAATATAAATTAAGGTAATTTATTTTTTAGATTATGATCTTATCATTGTATAGAAAGTAAAAAAGGAGTAATAAAGTAAAATAAATATAAATATAAAATAAGTATCAAACCATGAATGAGTTAATGTCTAATTTTACCTTTTGAAAAAATGAGATTACGTTGAAAAAAATCCATCAAAAGCTTGAATATAACATTGAAAATGGTTCTAGGCTTTGGATTCACCGGGTTTGCAAGAAACAAGAATATAAGCTAAAAAAAAGTTTGAAAAGAATTCAATTTGATTAAAACTCAATGCCGGGATCTTCCGGGAGGGGCGGGGCCGTCCGGATGTGACATCAGAGTCGGAAGCGCCGCCTGACTACATCACGACGCACGTGTCGGCGGAGCAGCTGGAGGAACATGAGAACCGGACCGAGGAACCGGAGAGAACAGAAAGGCCCGTTAAAGGACACTAACACGGTTTAGACTAACGGAGACCTTCCGGACGGTTACTGGACACAGGGACCGCAGCGGCCCGTTCACCGGCAGCGGACGACGGTTCATTAACGTTAGAGCGGCTGCAAAGCACCTGGAGGCGGAGAAAGTTCTGGGTGTTTGACTCCGGCCTGCGTGTGCGTGTCTGTGTTGTAGCAGATCCAGGCGCGTTTGGGTTCGTTCGTTTCGACGCAAAGGACGGTTCGGTTCGCCGTCATGGCGGATTACCTGATCAGCGGACAGACCGGTTACGTCCCGGAAGACGGACTGACGGGACAGCAGCTGTTCAACGGAGGAGACGGACTCACGTACAAGTAAAGACTTGCCGCTATAACACCTGTACCCGCCCCACCGCTGCACCCAGGAGACTAAAACAAGTAGAACCAGTAGAACAGTATGCTAGCAACATTGAAGTTAACTAGAGTACATTTAATTATAAAAATACTACAATATGTTACATTAATACACAAAATGTAACTATGTCTTCATTATTATGATTATAACACTGTCTCCAGTCAAACATCCTACATTTACAGATATCGATTATCACCAATAATAGGTTTATTTAAATGTTATTAAAATGTCACAGTAAGGACAATGGTGTTTTTATTTGACGTCATGTTGATGTCGAACAATTTTCAAATCCATAAAGAAAAAAAGATAACAATACGAAATTAGAATTGGGATTGAATTAGAAAACGACAATCATAGTTATTGTTATAATTCAAGTTCGTGTACTCTCCACAGTTAATTGTTTTATTTGTCAAAGAAAATGCAACACGTTTTCATGTGTAGTAGTTTACATTTACATGAACAAAAGGTCAGGGAACATACTTCTATGAGAAAAATCAAAGTTTATCTCCATGCAACCGTGATATCTTATTACTTCTAGTTAAGATAGAACTTTATCGATCCCTGGGGCAGAGCCCTCAGGAAATAGAGATTCCAAAAGCAGCCCCCCCCCAAAAAAAAATAAAAACAAAAAAAAAACAATGCATGGAGGAGAGACATTTGAACCGATGTAGCGCATTTGGATGGATGTAAATGTTGGATCACTCCCAAAATCTGATTGTTCCTCCTGTCATTTCCATCATGTCCTGAAAGTTTCATCAGAATCTGTTCAGTAGTTTTTGTGTGAAGTTGCTAACAGACAGACAGACAAACAGACACAGACAAACGCCAGTACCAGCATACACTGAGTGACAGAAGGAGGGGGTCCTACTCTGCCTGTGAGTGGCAGGGGGAGGGGCCAGACACTGAAGAAACAGAGAGTAGAGCAAGTAAATCCAAGCACCTAATTACCACATTTGAACAGGACTAAAATGTCGGATCACTCCCAAAATCTAATCTATTGTTCTTTGTGTCATTTCCATCATGTCGTAATAATGATAATAATAATAATAATAAAGAAGTGTCTTATGTTGTGATATAATAAATAATATAGAATGTACAGTATATCTATAATTTATAGTTACAACAAAGTGATAATAGTGAGAGTACTTATACTGATATACAAACAATATAAGGATGGCAGGATTGCACACACCACTAAATTTTTGTTGGTTTATGACACAGTTTTCCATTTTACAATTTCATAAGCAGAAAAAAGTTGCAACCAGTAGAAGAAGCTGCAGTTGTACAAAGACACATGTCCCATGGAAGTACTTATTCACCACCTTTTCAACCTTTGGACCTTTGGGTAAATGGTTAGTACTTATGTGTTCCTTTTCCACACTAAAGACTTTACAAAGCTTCACATTCACCCATTCACACACACTCACCAGTGGGTAGCTGTCGCATGCAAGGCACTACCAGACCCTACTGGGAGATATTTAGGGTTCAGTGTCTTGCCCAAGGACACTTCAACACATGGAAAGTGGGAGGCAGGATTCAAACTGCTGACCCTTCTGTTATTGGACGACTCATTCTACCAATTTAGCCACAGCCACCCTTTTTTGATAAAAGCAACAATTCTTAACATTTTAATAGTCGTAATTAGTGTAAAACTAATATTCTTTACATCAGATGCGCTTTTTCATTTTATTATTATGATAATGAGATTTTAGAGAAGTTTGAAAATCCGACACTACTGTTAACAGGCTTGAAACCGTGTTACCAAGAATTTAAAAAAAAGTTATTTGTTTCAGATGAAACTACCACAAAGTAAGGATACCTTAATATACTTTCAAGCACTTTAAACTTTTGGTTTTTGTTCATTTGTAGAAAAGTGAATTTTGAGGACAACAATTTGTGAACAAATGTTACTGTTTGCCAGGTTTTCGCCTCATGTTTCTGGATCTTAAATAGTGATTGTTTCCTCGTTCAAAACGCTCCTTTTTTTGGACTAGCTCATTGTTCACTTAGTAGAGGATTCACTTTTAGGACTAAAGATACTTTCTAGTCAAAAATACCTTTTGAATTGTGCACTTTAGTGATGGCTTTAACATTTTTTTGTTTGTAGGTTGTACAAAGTTAGAGTCCATTGAACATGTCACCGTGCCACTGCTTGACCTGACGCGTGGGCCATATGTTTGACACCCCTGACACCTTGGCAATCTGATGTTTGGACAGGTGTCTTCTAGTTAACCAATTGGGGTGGCCAGAGAGTTTAAATAGACCACCATAAGCTCTTTTGGCAGACCTTGGCAGACATTCCACTGTCTACAGGTGTTCATGTTCGTGCATTGTTTCGGTGCTCTTGCACTAATAAATCTTTTTGTACTAGAAACCTTCCCGTCCTGTGCATGTTGTTGTAAAGCACTCCGAGCCAGTCTTGACAATGGTCAGTAAATCCTTATCTCCATCCCCACTCAAACTAAACAGATCTATGTGTTCGTCCTATGGATTGGCTGTTTTTTCCCACCTCTGGGTTTGTTGATGTCTGGTTATGGGTGTGGCTTCAGAGAGGACCGCCCCAGTTTTCATGTTGGGTCACATGTCTCCGTCGCTGACATTCTCCTTGTGCTTACGTCAGTGTGTCGTGTGCTGCAGGTTTTTGTTTTTAGCCTCCACATGGCAGCAGAGACTCCTGATGATGTTACAGTTATTATTACTTCGGGCAAGGCCATGTGGTCTGTCCCGTCCAGGTCAAATGTTACACTAAACACTAAATGTGTCTGTGTGCATGTTGTACTCACTTGGTAGAAGGGTGTTAGTGTAGGAATTTAACATCATTTACAAGAGGATGATTTTAGTGGATCACAGCAAGAAGGTCCTGGGTTCGATTCCAGCACCAGTCAAGGTGGGACCTTTCTGTGTGGAGTTTGTATGTTCTC
>JAPTGZ010000026.1:1491649-1507389 GCA_029814645.1 Fowleria isostigma | reverse complement strand
CCTCCAAAAGGGGGCCACAGAAAAAAACTGAGAACCACTGAACTAGGGAGACGCTGAAATCTGCAAGCTGTCGTCACTTAAGGTGGAGGACTTGATTGTTGTTTTGAGAGCCACCACTGCTAAGCTCAGGGTATTTACGACGCAGAAGTGATACATCAAACTACACACTGCGCTGCGTCACCGCCCCTTTGATTTCGGAACGCAGATCTGCTGTGTAAAAGTCCACCTGTCTCACCTCTGTTCCTCTTTTGTCTTGGTTGTGGAAATCAGTTAATGTGGGAAAAAAGGCGCAGTCACTGTCAGACCTTTTTTCTGGGACCTCTATGTAAAAAGTGTCTGAATCTAGTTTTCTTTCATTTTTGTAGTTTTTTTGTGTGCAGTAAATCGTTAGTTTTCCTGGACGTAGAGTCAAACCGCAGTGTCCCCTTTAATCAGGCGTCAGTTCAGTTCAAAGAGTTAATTACATCTCTATAAAGAAGGTATATAAATAACAACGACAATGATTCCTTACATCTAACATCTACAAACAGGCGTGTTTGAGCCGCTGTCGAGGGTTTATTTCACGCACCGAGGCCAAATGAATGACATCTGTTTAGTTTTTTACATTATTTGTTCGACAGCGGCACAAATTAAACCTCACAACTGTCGTAAAAAACAGAAAAGTATGTTTTATCTTACAAGGCCAGTTGGATGTGGATCGACTATGATATATTAAAGTACCACAGGTGGGCTTCATGGAGCCTGTTACACACATGGACACTAGGGGGCAGGATACACACACGTTAGACCAACAGACAGGGTTCATTTCCTTTTTACAGATAAAATACAAAGAGAAGGAAGACCTCAGAACTGTCCATGAAGAGATGACATCATTAAGCAGCAAATGTTATTCAGAACCGTAACACTACGATGAGAAGTGATTACAACAGTGTATCGAGTCAAGTGAAGATTCATCTGTTTTTCTTTTCTTTCTTTTTTTGTAAATGCATTGTGGGTAACGCAGAAGAGCAGCTCTCTGTGCGATCTTTACCATCTCCGTCGCATCCAGAATCTGATTATTTGCATATATTCATTTGTCACATATGCAACAACAGTGTAAAATGTCAAAGAGCAGGAGTACCGATTCCACCACGAAACCAAGACAAAACCAAAAAAATACCAAAGGCTGCTCACTTATAAATATCATGCTAATATATTTACCATCGCCCAGAAACGTGGGTTGTCATAGTGGGAGTCCACCAAGACCTCGTACCTCACCCGAACCACATCATCATGTTAAAGCACAAAACAGAGCCAGTACATATGGGGTTTGGATCCTGGTGTAGGAGCAGGCGGTTCCACCACGTTATATGAAAATGAGAGGATTGGACGACATTCTACTGCATAACCACTGAAAAGAACATGTGACTGATAAATGAACATGAAAATAATGTGAAGCTTAATGGTTGAAAACCTGCTGATCAAATAAAACCGGAAGCAGCTGAATGACATTAATGTAAGTGAATGAAAAGTTCAGCATTTATGACCCAGTCATGTTTAAAGGGGTTTGATAACATTAATGTGGACGTTACATTGACTGTTTCAGATGCAGATCGTTAGCCTTAAATCATAATTAACTTATAGAGAAATGGACAAACATACGTAGACCTGTTAAACACAGGTGTTTGTTTTCTAACAGGAGTCTGGGATACAACAATAATAATGACTAATGTCAGAATATAGTTTTATACAGGGATAAATGTCATTGATTATTAATATTGAGGATTTTACGTTGGACGACACCGTTCCGTGTGGAGTTTACATGTTCTCCCTTGTTTGTGTGGGTTCCCTCTGGGTTCTCCGGCTCCTCCCATTATCTTTAGATAGTGGGAAAATTACCCATAGATGTGACTGTGAGACTGATTGGTTGTTCGTCTGTTGTGTTTGACTGTGATCAACAGTGAAACCACAGGTCGACTCTATCTTTGATTCGGTACAGTAATATTTCAGATTTTCTTTAGTCTAAATAGAGCTATTTCTCCTGCACATTTCCATTAAAAACAGGGTGACCCTGGTCAAATCGCCTGCTCCTACAGTGAGTTTGTGTCTTTTTAAGGGTTTATTGGCATTGATCGATCCGTCTTTACACTCCACATCCTCCTGTTTGTTGTTAATCGTTTCCACACCAGCGGTTTTTCCACCCGTCCTTAGTGGTTTAGACTAATAAAGTCAGATAACGGTCCCTGGACCCTGGTTCTGTGGTGGTTCTGGTCCACGCCACAGCTGATCTGCAAGATGAAACTTCACCGGGTTGGTTTGTGGAAACTTCATCCAAACGACTGCTCATAGATGTGAGCTTCCATTTACCATTCCACCTGTTCTACTGAAATGAGGGCGGAGTCAGAGGGTGGGGTCGGGTTGGTTTAGGGGCAGGGTCTGACCCTGAACCAGTTCTTTCATTTACTAAAGCACCAACTCTCAGTCAGTAAACCTGGTTCCTGAGCAGCATTAATGCGGTTCTGGCCTCGAATCTAGAACCTCTTACATCAGAGTCGGGATTATTGAGATAAACCGGACCAGCTGAGTGTAGAGTCCAGTCAAAACCACAGGGGACGGACCACCACACGGAGGGTCCATGGTCCTTCCAAGGATCAGCATCAGTGTCAGAACACAGAGGTTCTCTTCTGTGTTTGGTTCTGCTCTTGATGTTGGGTTCTGTTCAGTTGTTTTTAGAGTGATCCAAACATAAATAAAATCAACGGAACAGGAAAAAGTGACGAGTGGAACCATTCGCTCTTTGGAAGGATGCAGATGGAACTTTTAGAAAATACTAAACAGGGACCCACCAAAGGTTCTATGGACCCAGGGTGGTTCTGGTTTGACCCAATTGTAAAGTAACATGTGGTCCATTGTTGTTGGAAAGTGTTGGAGTCAAAACCTAGTTCTGACCAAGACCAGAAGAGTGAGTTCAGACCAGGATTTTGAAGACTTGAGACCAGGACTGAGTCCAGGACCAGATCCGAACAGTCAGGTATGGAATACTCCAGATGTATGTGGTTCGAGGTCCATGGACGCCAGAGAAACAAACCAACAACCAGCAAAAAGATGAACTCCTAAAAGGAAGAAACCACCGTAATGACCTCAACGGACACGTATGGTACTGCAGCTGCGGTCTGGACTCAGTACTGGTGTCCAGACTCAGACCAGTGGAGAACCAGACCCACCAAGAACCAGAACCAGAACCAGAGGGAAGTGTGCATTGGATTCTGGTATATTCCATGTGTCATTGTTCAGACGGTCTAACTGGCATCCTGGGACTTTATTTACAGTCAATGACAGAGGAAGGGTCAGAGGTCAGGGGTCAGGGGTCAGGTGAGTGTACGTTTATTGCCCATAGACTCAGGTGTGACGCCCACACATCTGTCTGTCTGTTTGTTTGTACACTCGACTATGTTAGTGGATCAGTGTAAAGGGATCGTGCAGAATCAGTCTAAGGCAGCACATGCAGGGGCTGGTCAGTGGGTTCAGGGGTCAGCGGGGTCAGGGTCAATGGGGTCAACAGGGGCCGGTCAATGGGGTCCAGGGTCCGTACGGTGGGGACATCCAGGGATAAACATACACAATGAGGAGGTGCTGTGTGTGTGTGTGTGTTTTAGTGTGTATGTTTCTGTGTGTGTGTGTGTGTGTGTGTGTGTATCTCTGTGAACACCTCCAGGAGGGTGTGTGTCTCAGTCTTTCCTTCCTGTTTCAGTCCTTGTTCGGTCCTGGTTCGTTTGGATTTACTCTCCAGCGCTGCGTGGCGCTCGGGGGCTGGGTTTCCCATCGTGGGTCCGGCGGTTCCTCCCCTTCCGGATCTCCTGGAGATGTTTCCACTTTTTGTTGGCGGGGCGACCGACTGGGCCCAGAGGAGGCCCCTCCTTTGGCACCGTTGGGAAGCTCTTCTCTGCCGGGTCGGCGCCGGCATTCTTCCGGGCCCAGACCTGCTCGCAGATCTGGTCCACGGCGCTCAGGTTGGGGTGGTCCACCAGCTGCATGAAGTCCCTGTACCACAGCTTCTGATTGGTCGCCGACACCCCGCCCCCGCTCCGGGGCTCCGGCCGGGCGGGGGAGTCAGCCGGGGTCGTGGAGGGGACAACCTCCAGGGTGATGCCCAGGAGTGTCTGGGTGAAGCCGTGCTCCATGGCGTGGCATTGATACACGCCCACATCCCTCTTCAGGACTCGGCGAATCAGGAGCCCCCTGTCGGTGTGGAGGAGGCGGTCGTCGAGACGCACCTGGACATGGAGCACACGGACATAAAAATATGATGTATAAGGAAAACAACGGAAAAAAGAAAAGTAAAACCTTCACTGATCGGAATCTATTAGAACAGGGTCGATAAGGTCGTTTGTCTCTAAAGTGTAACGTATTATGTATACTGTGTACACGTTTACAACCAATGTCTCTGTAAATTTCCACGTTATTTCTCTATGTATTTTCTAAATGTATATTTCTCTATGCATACTTGGTCATATAAACTTCTCTGTGTATATGGTGTTTACAGCAAACTCTCCGTGTATGTATATCTGTGTACATATAATGAGATGTATATGATCAGTATTGTATATTGTACATGTATATATAATTAGTACTGTTCATTGACTGCATAAGCTCAAAATAAACTAATAATGTGTTGTTGTGGATCCAGAATGATGTAGACCTCGGCATCTGTGTTGGTGGGTATTCCGGGTCCTTCAGGCCCATGGGTCTGCTCTGAAGTGTCCTCACCTCTTCCCTTGGACTCTGTGGATGTTTCTGGAAGGTCCAGGTCACTCTGGCCTGGAGGGATTTGGGGATACACTCCAGAAACGTACTGCTGCCCTCCACGCCAAACAGCTTCCTCTCAGCCACGCGGTGCTTGTGGTGGTCTGTAGGGGGCAGCAGAGGACAGGATGTCAGCTTTAACTGCACCGTCCCAGACTGTCATTGAACCCATCAACACATATGACACAGATATGATTGTATGAACATATGATGAAAATCCATACAGAGCAAGAGTGGGTCAGACCAGGAGCAAAACAACCAGAAAGAAGGACAAATACTAACTTTTCAGAGAGTAAACAGAGTAAAAAAGTACAATTACATAATGAAAATGTTTACATTTACAAACTATCTTTTAGTAATATAAAAAACATAAACATCCTGACATTTTTTAGGATAAATAAGTGTGATTTTAACAATATTCTTCCTCTGTTTATCATTTCCACGTGTATATTATAATGTACAGATCACAGTGGAACTACAAATACACAAAACATTTAAAAACAGGCAGAATATTGGTACAATTACACTGACTCATATGAAGATATTTCATGTTATTCATAGTTCAGATTATTCACATCTTGTTTTCAATAGTTTGTAAATGTAAATATTTTGATAATTTACTGTTATTTGCAATAAAATGAGGAGAAAAATGTGAAGTTGTCATAAGTTATTATGATAACATTTTACTGGTCTGGTCCACTTTAGATCTGAACTAAAATGATTGTAACATCATCAATTATTAATATCTTCAATGTAGTTTTTGTTTTTCATAAATTCATCCCTCAGGCCGGATTGGACCCTTTGGCCCCTGGTTTTGTCATCCCTGTATTGAGCCATTTGTCCCAGTAAAACCATTGTGTTTCTTTGTGCAGTGTTCTGGTGTATTCATGTTTTAAGTCCAGAGCAGTTGTATGAACTCTCGTCTGCTGCAGGGATCGGGTCAAATGGGCCCAGACGTTGAATTCAAATCAGGTCAGAATTAAACCAAGCCTACTTAAGACAATTATTAGGAAACAATGAGGACAAACTTTCCAAACTGACCCCTGCTCAGCGTTTTGGATCCTCTCACAGACCATTACTCAGGTTTATGAAACCCGGACCACGTGATGTAATGGTATTACCCATCAGCCCCTTCAGTTGGAGACAGAATGGAGCCATTGTAACATTGTAGGGGACGTAACAGACGTGTCGAACGACAGCACCTCCAACACGTCAACCATCACGTTTCCTCTGATAATCAAACTCACTCATGTATTCACATATGGAGGTTCAGGTCAAAGGTCAAGTCACTTTATTATCACCATAGAGTTTTACCCACCTAGCATTAGCATTAGCATCCAGTGACTATACTTCTCGATTATTGAGGTAAAACTGTTTACAAACAAAAGTCTCATAAGTTCAAACTCTGACACAAATTCTATTTATGCAATGTTTTCTTTTATTTAAATTTCAATGTGTCTGGTCATTGTCAATGAACAACGAAGAGCCGTTTTATGTTGCAAGTCTCCTGTTTTGACTGCATTATTTTTATCTTTAGAGCAATTCTATCTCATTTGACTGATCCTAATTTCATTAGTATTTAGTTGTTTTATTACATAATTTTATTCTGAGTGCATCATTTTATGTTTATCATTCCTACTTTTCATGTTCTTGTACTAAAAATGAGGCCTTTAACAGTATAGTCTGAGGTTAAATACAGATTCTGTATATAAATATTACATATACATATATACATACTTATATACACACACTACATGTTTTTGACTAGATTAAAAAAAAAGTAAAATTAAAACAAAAAAAAGTCAAAGCAAAATTAACTAAAATGGAATTAAATTACATATAAAATCAGCTTTTTCATCATCATTTAAGTTGTTTACACAATAAAAGACTTCTATTGCAATTCAATGAGTTGAAATCATGTTAAGTTTTTTGGTATAATTTGAGTTTTCAGATCAGGAGTAAAATATCTGTGGTGTAAAACGTACTGCTCTGTTGCTGGTGTTGGTGGTTTCAGACACCTGCATTTCCATTTAGTGTCAGCAGCTGCTTTAGTTCAGTCATAGATGAAATCCAACTGGACGGACTGATAGTAAACCTTAAAGGGTTAAAGGTTGAAGTGAATCCTACCTCCAGAACATAAAGTGTTGGGGTCTCCGTTCCTCACGTCCTGACGCCGGAAACGTCTGGAAAATATCAGTAAATAAGAGTTTACGACTCAGTCTGCAGCTGATCGGTAAACCCTCAGTAAATGGGTGGCGGTTGACTCATTAATATCTAGTGGACATGAACGGGTGTGGCGTGTGTGTGGTGGCGTTCAGACCTCTTGGTGTTGGGCAGGTAGCGGGTGCAGGACGTCCCGTCCCAGGCGCAGTACGGGTCTCTGGCCAGGCAGCATTCGGCGCAGGCCTTCCCATAAACACTGCAGCGATGAAGAGGAACCTGAGCGATGCCGGTGTCTGAGCCCACGTACAGCTGTTGCTATGGAGAGAAAACATTCGACAGAAACCTTTAGGAACCGGACGCCGATTAATAGACATCTGACAAACACGTAGATGGATGTTCTGTAGAAGAGACGAACCCGCTTAGAGGAGATCTGCATGTTGATGATAGACGACGCATCCTGGAGAAGAGAACAGAAAAGTCAATCGGTTTTACTGTTTTTATGTTTGTGTTGTTTGTATGTTTGTGTTTTTATGTTTTAATGTTTGTGTTGTACTTTTTTTAATTTATGTGTAATATTGTTTTTATTTTAGTGTTTTGCTGTTATGTGTTTTATTGTTTTTGCTTTGTTTTACTGATGTGTTTTATTGTAAATGTTGTATTGTTGTTATTTATGTGTTGTGTTGTTTATATTTATGTATTTTATTGTTTATGTATTTCTGTGTTTTACTGTTTTATTTATGTTTTATTTTTATGCATGTGTAATATGGTTTTTATTTTAGTGTTTTATTGTTATTATGTATTTGCTTTATTATTTTTGCTTTGTTTTACTGTTTTTATTTATGTGTTTTATTGTTTTTGTGTTGTATTGTTTTTATTTATGTGTTGTACTGTTATTGTTTTTTTTAATGTTTTTTTCCTGGTACTTGTCTTACTTTAAAGACCTCCAGTTCTTCCAGTAGAAGCTCCTCCATGTTGTTCCAACTCTCTTTGGGAACGTTGATCACTTTTAGAACTGTCCCTTTGTCTGAAATCACACATTCAGCCTCCGTTTAGACACATTCATCCCGTTTTCAGCCGGTTTTCAGACTCTGCGTGAAGCGTTCGTTCACCTGTGCCGATGAACATGACGTCGTACTGGCCATCGGCGGCGTTGACCCGGTCCACGGCGAGCTGCGTGAAGCTGTAGTCCACGTTGGTTCTGACGAAGATGGGCCGTCGGTTCATGGGGTAGACGGGGTTGTACATTAGCGGGTGGTGGCGGGCGAACTGGATCACGTCGTCAGGGAAACCCTTGGTCGACTCAAAGCTGCCGAATGTCTTACTGGGACACTGAGGACCAGAATAATGGACAATTTATGCACAGTTTGAGTCAGTGTTTTATTCATCTGACACTTATTCATAAAGTTTGAACAAAATCTACCAATGACTTCAGCTGAAAATACAGTCAGTTTTCTGCAAGTTGAAATCAACCTCGAAATGACCTAAAAAGCAACTGAACACAAGGAAAATTTAGTATTTAATGTTAAGAACAATAATACTCATATGTGTTAACGGTCTTGTTTACAGCTCTGTAGTGCAGTGAAAAGTTCAATAAAAAATACCTCAGACTGATATTGCAGTCAAAGAGTTGTTTTACACCTTTGACGGTGTCCTGAAATACTGTTACAGTAAAAGTACAAAGATGAAACTATAAAAATATTGGGTTACAGTAAAAGTACAACAATCCAACTATAAAACTACTGGGTTACAATAAAAGTACAAAGACGGTACTCTAAAAATACTTGGTTACAGAAAACATACAACAGTGGGACTATAGAAATACTGGGTTACAGATAAAGTACAAAGATGGTAGTATACAACTACTTAGTTACAGTAAAAGTACAAAGGCAAAACTATAAAAATACTGTACCAGCAAAAGTACAAAGATATAAAAACACCTGGTCACAGTAAAAGTGTGAATACTACACAATAAAGTTACACTGTTATCAAAAAAGTATCAATACTACAGACTAAAAATACGATGATACTGTAGTAAAAAGACACTAGCTGTAAAAGTATAAATATTGCATAAAATTATATACACTGCTACTATAAAAGTATAAATATTTTTTCCTAAATACTCATATTTCAGAGTTATTGTCTGCATCTGTACCTGGAATACCTGCTTGTAGTAAAAGTACACAATGCTCTGATGTCGATGCAGAAAATGGACAGTCTGTAAATTAACCACCAGAAAATCCACACTCTGCCTGTAGCCCTTCTGTGGAATGTCCACAGAGGTAATCTATGACTTCACTGTGTTCCATATTCCAGAATGACACAGATCATTAACGCTCAAACCACTGTTTGATGAGCGGCTTTAAACAGATTCACTCATGGGTCGTGTCTCTGAACTGGATTCAAACGTTTCCAGGGTCTTTAAAGATTTTGGATCCACAGGTTTTCCTCTGGTCAACGTTCAGCCCTGATTAAAATTCCTTCTGTGGACGTTGATTCAGGATTCAGAAAGAAGTCGAAACTGACTCAGCAGGAATTACATGGACTTACTGTATTAAAGACTTCTACTGCACTGTACTTTTATTTAACGGGTACTTTTTAGTAGAACTGCAAACACTGACTTATAATTTAATGAAAAAACCCAACATGTCATGTTTGTACTTTTAACTTATTTTCTTGCATTTTTTTTTATAATAACAGTGTATTTTTACAGTTCCATGTTTGTACTTTTACTATAATAGAGTAGTCCAGAAAACGGTTATCTAATTTCCTGCATATAAATCTGAGGTACTTGTACTTCTTCTACTTATACTGGACAATATTTATTCAACAGCTATTTTTCAGTAAAACTACCCTTTGGGAAACAAACCCATGCAGTGTTTATACTTCTTATTTTCCGATCATCACTCATTACAGCAGTGATTCTCAATCTTTTTCTATCGGGCTGCCCTTTGGAGGACAAAAAATCTCCAGGCCCCCCCTCAACACCAACAACATTGTACCAGTGGTGCAATTATAACTTTCATTGAAAGAAACATCAATATCATAACAAAACTTTTTACTTCTCCTTGGATAATTTGTTGTGCAAATTAAAAATAACTTAGATTTTTGCTTGAACAATACAACTAAACTCAACCAGACGGCTCCCCGAGACAATATTTATACAAATAAAGATATGAAATGTGCAATTATCTTACACAAATGACATTAAACTTACCGTACTTTTTTTAAAACAACAAACTAATTTTGGTAACAAAGATGAATATTTTAACAATAATATCAGTGGCTGCAATGAGCCCATTTACATTGCACATCTCAGAACATTAAAGTGCAAACTGTACAAACTATACATGTTCTAACCTGAAGAAAAAGAACACCAGGAGTGATCCATGCCCCTCTGGCAAGCCTTCGTCCCCCCCCCCATGAATAAAACAGAATTGGCTATTTTTTTGTTGCCGTTTTTTCATAATTCTGTCGTGAGCGTGGTGGTTTTAATGTGATTTGTTGGGTTCATTTTATAACTCGGTGAGGTGATGCTGGTGTGAGTGAAGGTTCACTGTGGGTTCAACACTCACACAAAGGGGATTGTTAACAGTAGAAATCCTGCTGACGCTGCATTTGTGTGTTTAACACAAAGTAAGACGTCTGACGAGTTCTTATCGATTAGAACACGGAATAGATTTTAGAAAAAATGACCTCTGATACAAATGAAATCAGTGTAAATAGAGTACAGTCACCTACTGAGGATGGTGAGCAAATGATGTATTCCTATTAAAACCCCAAATATCAAATAATGTGTGCTTTTTTTAAACGTAGCAAGATACAGTGCTACAAGTCTCCATGTTGAGACCACTTCTATTCTCTGTTTATTACAACATGTAAAACTGCATAATCTGCAAGTATATTCTCAGTGCTGATAACTACTCCTTGCATATATCTCAGTGTATATCTCACTGTTAATAATAGTTACTTTTATCACTATTATGGGTTGTTATGGGACTTTGTAACTTGCTTCTTTGTTTTTTCAGCCTCTTGTCCAGGTCATCATTAAAGTAGAACTGGTCCTAACCAACGTGGTTAAATAAAGAAGGAATAAATACATATTTCAGACTAAAATAACTGTGGTTGAGTCTAGGTGCTATGTAAATGAGGGTTATTATTGTGACATACCATTCCTGGGCGTGGATAGGGCACTTTTCCCTGGAATGGAACCCACTGGTAGTTTGGACCCTCTTTGTGAGCAAAGGGGCCGAGGAAAGCCCTCCGAATGTCATTCATGGAGTAGAGACACACTGCCGAACCTTTAAACACACTACTGCTGAGGAGAAAGGAGGGGGACAGGGAAGAAGAAAGGAGGGGGAGGAAGAGGAAGAGGAGGGTTAAACTGGGCCAACTGTCACATTGGCCTTGTTTCCAACATGTCCACTCGTGGAACCTGTTGGAACCTGAGCCTGCTGGACTCTGACCTGGACGTGGAGAAGACGCTGTAGACCAGAGGGTTCTTTCTATCCCTGGTCTGGAGCAGGAAAACATCACCTGAGGACAGAGACAGGGGTCAGAGGTCGACAGCAGGGTCAACACAGCCCTTTGGCCCCATGGGCCCACTTTAACCCTTTACAGTCACTCATAGAGAGACTCTGAACGTCAACACTATGCACAGTGGAAATAGTGAAATCTGGAAGGATTTAACAATCAGGTAAAGACTGATGAGATGAGTTCAGATGTGACTGAGATTAAAAAGCATAAACTGTCGCTGAAGAGATTAACATTTTCAGGTAAAATAATAACCCACAAATATTGACCCCAAATTTTCAAAGTGAAAAAATAACATTATATCATGTCTATACATAATGACTACTCCACAATCTTTCATTAAATTATGAACATTTTTACATGTATAAACTATCCCTTAACAATATGAATAATCTGAAATGACTAAAGAAAATTAATTTGTCATTTAATCAATATTTTGCTTGTTATTAAATATTTATTAAAAGTTTTTGTCTTTGTATGTCTGATCTGCACATGCAGAAATGATAATATTGTTAAAAGTACGCTTATTTTTTATTAAAAAGAAATTTCAGTTTTTTAAGTTATTCGCGTCTTTTTTTTTTAATAGTTTGTAAATGTAAATATTTTTATAACTGAATGCAAGGTCATTTGTTTGCAATTTTTTGACAGTCATTAGTCATCATTACTCTGTGTTTCTCCATCAAAAAAACTTACGCAGCTCGTCGAAGTACGTGTCGCTGCCATCGGCGCCGGGAACCGAACAGATGAGGCGCGTCTTCAGGAAGGTAGTCCACTTGTTGACCAGACTCCGCTGACCGCCCATGTCATTCTGAGGCAACAAAAAAAAACACACTAGAAATGACGCAATAGAAACCCACAACAGCACCCAGGGTCATTATTATCAGACCTATTGCTATGAAAATGTACCTCTAACCTTCTCAACTCGCAGAAAATAGAAATAAGTTTAAAACACGGATGTTTGAAGGGTCTATATGACATATGTCAACTGTCAAATATTAAAAATGTACCTAAAATTATTATTATTGTGTAGAATAAAAAGCTGTGAATCAAGTTCTGTCTAAGATACCAATGTGATGTGAGGTGAGTTTATGTCCAGTGACTGGCCACTAGAGGGAGTAGTGAATCACTCTGCTGGCCAAGGCCAAGTTGAAGATGAGAACCATAAAGGATCAACTGTTAGAATCACAGAACAGAAGTGATAAATCTAGTGGTTGTTTCTTCCACTGGACTGTAAATGGACAGAATGGAATTTATGAAGGCATAAAGTTATTATGGGATGTTCTTATCGTTGCTAAGTCTCTGTTTGTTGATCCATGGTTCAGACTAAACTGTAACAGTAATGAACTTGTTTGTTGGATCCAAACAGATCTTTCGTTCATTTACTGACAACACAAACCAAATAGAAAACAGATGATTAGTGATTTTACTGTGGCTGTTTTCAGTCTAAAAACAGAGCTAACAGAGCTATAATGTAAACTATCAGTTGATGCAACATCAACATTTAAGACACTGTTATTTTATCCACTGGACTATTCAACCTGTAGATGTGGACTACTGTAGTCCGCATCCACCTAGGTCTGGGTCCCTGACTCCGCCCCCTCGGATACAGACAGTGGGTTGATTCTTGGTGAATTCTTTAAGTCCAGGTCTTTCTGGGGATGCATCCTCACCCTGCACAGCTGTCCAATGCGAGAGTAGGTGGACTTCCCCAGACCCTGGGCTTCCACCGCCGTCTCCCGGAAGAAGAAGAAGATCTTATCATCATCTGGATTTTCACTCTCCGGGACCCAGAAGGAACCCACAAACTTTGGTTCTGGCAGAAATGAGAACCGAGAGGAGAACAGTTAGTTACATGTATGTTCTCCAAATGGAGGAACCGCCTCCATATTCCAGGAGGACCAACCTACCGTTGAGCCAGCGGGAGTCGTGTTGTTCAGTCCGGATAGATGGACGCCGGCCCAGACTCCTGAAGATGGTGAAATCCCGCCCCATGAGATCCGTGGCCACGCCCGCATACAGCTCATCGCCTGGGAAACACAAACACATCATCAACTCAATCCATTATGTGGTTCTACTGAAAGAACAACGGATCTGTTATGTCCAAAACCTCTGATCTCAACCTGACTGATATTAGACGTCCATACGATCTGTATTCAGTTCATCACTTGGGGAACAGGAATCACAATTAATTATGGGTCAATTTTTTGTGTCTGTGATGACGAAGGATGTTTAGTTCATCTGATGTAAACTGGTGTCATTTCTGGTTTGACTAAAATATCCACAGAAACCAAAACACATCACATGATCACTCCCACTGATCTGGTACAAGATCATGTCCTGGATCTTTTAGATCAGATCAAATTAGTTTACATTAGACCACAATAGTTTACATTAGATTAGATCAGATTAGATTAGATCAGATTGGTTTACATTAGATCAGATTAAATCAAGCTGTTTTATAATTGTACATGCAAAATCACCTGCAGCTTCCTGCCTTCAAACCCCACATTCTGACTCCAGATCCTCATGTTTTTCATGTCATGCTAATAATATTAACTGGAGATTTTACACCAACATTAAAGACAGATAAGTCTGGATGAACTCGTACAGAAAAAGGCTTCAGCTAATGATTAGTTTCATTAGTGGTTGGATATAAATTGGTGACATCTTAAACCTTGTGACATCCCATTTAGCGTCCACATGTACCCGTTGGTTCCAGTGTAAACACACATCTGGACTAAAACCCTGGGCTCAGACCAGACCCATCCAGGTTAAAGCTAAAGGTGGATGACGGCGGTGTTGGTTACCAACGAGCACCGACGCAGCAGGATGGCGAGGATCGTACGGACTCTTCCCTTTTCCATCTTCCACCTTTGATGGGTCGATCCGGAACACGTGGTCCTGGAACAGAAACAGGTTCACTTTTAAACTGGTGAATTAATATTGTAAAAGATGATAGTGTTTCCATGGTAACTACAGAGCCTCGGAATGTCCAAATGGGTCATATCTGATGACCATGAAAACATGAATAACTGCATTTTACACCAATTATTGACATGTATTGATAGGATTAATAGATTAACAGGTATTAAGCAGTTTAGATCAGTAGATGATTTTGGTCTTTGAGGGTTAAAAACACTTTTAATCTAATAACATATGATCCAGTTTGTTTTTCTTGGTGTTTTCTCACCTCCATCCTGTTTCCAACCTCCACAAAGGCGCAGGTGGGGTGGAAGGCGCCGGTTCCACACGCGTACAGGTGGGTCCGGTTGTAGTGATGCACGATCTTCACATAGTTCACACAGTCAGTCTGGAAGACACACAAACCACCTTTAGTCAGTATTTACTAGGATTTCTGTGTCCTAGGGGGGAACCGTCAAGGCCTTCTATGCCTACAGAGAAGTCCTAGGAAATTTCAGAATTAAATTACATGAATATTAACTGAATAATTATTTAAACATTTTTTTAAAAAATGTCATTTAATACATTTAATTTAATATTTTTTTCCTTGTATAGATTTTAAAGTTAAACCAACCGTCAACTTCACATCAGTAATGAAAGGGTTACTGTCCTGAAACATGTTATCCAATCAGAGTCATCAGTATCTGTGTAGACCCAGATAGGTCTACATGTAGGACTGCATAAATACCAGACTGTGCGTTTTGGTTTCAGAGTGACAAGTGAATTGACCAATCGTGATTTGATTTTGAGTGGGTGGGACAAAAGAATATGAACAGGACTTCTGGAAGACTTTCTCTCAACAGCAGTAACTCCACTGCACATGCTGAGCAGAGTTGAGAACTCCAGTCGAGAAGGAAGAGGAGAAAGACGAAAAAGAGGGATGTGGCCATTTTACTAAAAGCATTACTTTTTGTAAGGTGAATATTCTATGAAAATCTTGAAATAATAAAAAAAGGGAAGGCCAACTCCGGAACTGCACTGGAAATAAAAAAGAAAATACAGTGGAAAATATGTTTGAAGACTGAAAATAATCAGCGGTATCCATGGATGATGGACTGTAAAGAAACACAGGTGGACACCTGGATCAGGTTTGACAGTGATGTCGATAGAAAGAGGACTTTTGGAGCTCAAGTTAAAAGACAAACGTTGTGATGCTGACTGACACTGGCGCCCACTTCAGACCGATGGATGGTAGGCCCGTTATAAAACAGCTAAATTATCAGTTACACAGGGGGGTTATTACCTCCGCCAAGGAGGTTATGTTTTTGCTGGCGTTTATCTGTTTGTCTGTGTACAAAATAACT
>JAPTGZ010000026.1:1383693-1397194 GCA_029814645.1 Fowleria isostigma | reverse complement strand
ACCTCGCCGGGTTAAAAAAAAAAAAAAAAAAATCCCAATGTCTGTTTTTTTCCATATCATACAGTCTTAGTTTGAACAGCACAAATCCAATTTTTTTTAAATCCATCCAAGTCCACTTTCATATGTGGCCCTAAATTCAATGTGTATCTGATGCAAAGTGACTTCAGTCCCATCATCCTGGTTGCAGTTATCCAACCTTTACATCATTAATTCTGCATCCCTCTATTTTTACTTCCATCAACACAGTGTGTGTCTGTATGTATTCCATCAGGACCTCTTTTACACATGCGGGTCACTTCAGAATCACATTCAGTTCATACTCAAAACTGATACAAGTCGCATTTAATGTGTTATATGAATGAGCACATACACAAACAAACAGATTTTACCAAAAAATCTGAACAGTGCATTGAGACCCACTGTCTGAACGTAGCCTTAGTTTGTAGCTGAACTCTGTCCTGTGGTGAACACTGAGAAATCACTGCAGTGAAGCAAAGAGTCCGATATTCTGATGGAAATTTCACATAAATTTCTCCCATTTGCAGAGAGAAAACATGTTTGATTAATTTATGACACATTTGACTAAATCACAGCCATCAATGTATTTACACACCATTCTTTTGTTTCCATACACTTCATTGTGTGTAAGCCGTGGTCTAATCTCAACTTTACTCGTTAAGTGAAAGTTAACCTTAAGGCGTCAGCTTCAAACAACCACGTCTGACAACAGGCGGCAAATATCTAATAGATAAGCAGCGGCGGTGAGTGTAATCTAAAGTTCAGTCAACAAGAAAGAAAAAAAAAAAAACATGAGTAGTGTCGTTAAATTTCATGAGCTCCTGTAAATATTTTCAGAGGATAATTTCTCTAAACAAGAGTGAAATTAAAAGAAAAGACCAGGGGTTAAAGGGTTAAACGACAGCTAAAGAAAGCAAATAAGTCATGAATAAAAAACAAGATGAATATGAGTCAGTTTGTGAATTAACTGGATCTATGATGAACACGTCCAGAGAAAATACAAACACAAAGGGATTAAACGCCATTACCCACAAACACCTGCAGCAGGTACAGCCCTGAACACACACACACACACACACACACTGTGGCGTCTGTCTGGCGTGGTGCTGGCACCGCTCAGACGGACGTCTCTGGAGGCAGCAATGGGAGCCAATCACAACTGGCCTTCATTATCGCACGCCCGGCGAGTCCTGGGAGAACGAGGACGGCGTGCGTTGGCCTCAGGAGCAGTGAGTGGAATACGACCCAACGTATTAGACCCACGTTAAGGAAATGAGCAGGATCAGGACGCCGACCATCAACAGATGAGGCTTTTCCAGACGTCGTATGAACCGTCCAGTGTCCGCCCACCGATGAAACTCTAAACACTAAACCCACGTCATCTGCACAGTGGGGCATTGATGGCAGCGCTTCATACTGAGCCATAAACTGAATACAAACGGTCAATGACTGTCATAGTTTTAACTCTTAAAGGGTCCATAATTGTAATGTAAACACACCTCATAATTTTAATAACATAATCAGTCTTGCACTTATTTATGTATATTTGATGTGCATTTCTTTAATTATCATATAGATAACATATTGTTCAGTACATATTGTACAAAATACTGTTTTAATTATGTTTAACTTTTTCATACATGAATTATGAAAAAAAAACTAGAGTTTAGCAGAGCACATATACACGTACATATGTGTATAAATACATAGCTGGGTCTGAGGAGGTTAACTTTTAGGAGATCACAGAATAGTCCAAATTCTACAACTAAGATGATACTTTTTTCATTGCTTTGCTTTGGAGCCAATACAATTAGTGTTGTCAAATGATTAAAAATTTTAAGCAGATTAATCACAGTCTTGCTGTGGATTAATTTTGATTAATCACGGTTAAATATAATTCATTTTTAATCTATATTAATCATGTTTCATTTTGCATGAGCAAACAGACTCAAGAAAGATGTGAATATATTTGCACTTGACGTGTTTGTCCAAGCTGGGCGACATGTTTGCTGAAGTGCTAGCAGAATCCCCGACTAATGATTTTTAGTGTTAATATGGTATTTGAAGGTGGAAGTGCTTTGGTGAAAGTAAAACTCCTTCGTGCAGAGTGTGGATAATACTTTACGTGGGTTGACTGTTCCTGTGTCTTGGTTTTTTCGTCCTCATATTTCCATCCTTCGTGCCAACGTGCTGTTTATTGTCTTCGTCTTTACGGGATGGTTCTGTTGTCTGTCACGACTGGATCAACTGAACTTTTGTTCATGCCAATGCTAACTCTCTTTGACAAACTGACCCACATGTGTTGGCAGAGATGTTCAGCATCATTCTGCAGATGGCTTCATGGAGCTAACATTTTTAATTAGACTAATCATACTCATGGATTGATCTCTGTTACCACATTCATTTTGACAGCCCTAGTATATAATACATCATTTTTTTGCATGTATAATTTCCTGCTACTCTAGTATACTTGAATCGAGCAACTGTGTCAAACACATTTTCCTGTGAGGTTAATGAAGTACTCTGATACCATTTGTTTTGATGTGAAAAAAGTATGGTAAAATTCTACAATATTAATATATAATAATATTCTCCCAATATTCTGTATTAAAAACTTTTAGTTATTTTTAAATTTTTCCATCCTGTTGTATGTCAGTGATTAACACCAACATTACTTAATATCCATTACTATTTTTGGTTCTAGATCAAATGTTAAATGTGTCCATGTGCATGTTCTACTCACTTGGTAGAATGGTGTTAGTGTAGGAATTTAACATTGTTTAGAATGGGACGATTTTAGTGGATGGGTTTGAATTAAAAAAAAAAAAAAATCAGGCTAAAATGACCAACTTTTTAATTCTGACCAAATACAAATTGTAAAAACTAATCTGACCTTTAATAACATTAAGTGTATCGCGCATAATACATTCACCTTGATACTGGAGGGTTAACTCAAGTGTTATTGTCTGAATAAAGTCTAGACAGATGTAACAGCTTTTTAATGATTTATTTAGGAGAATTTTATGATTTTTATGACATTTCCATAAAAGTTAGAACTCTATAGTACTTTATTACCAAAACTACGCAGTAAAATTTACTCCATGTTGACTTTGCTTCTGTTAGTTTATGACCCTCCTGGTTCTGCAGTGATCAGTTATGTTTTATACATTTGTTTGCATTGTTTCACTATAAATGCTTTGTTTTATTCTAAAAAACTCAGTGTCCCTTAAAGCAGCGTATAACGTTTTTTTAACCGATTTTTTTTATCAAACCTGTCAAGCCCCTGTGATATCCTAAGTTCACAAATCCATTGGTCTTTCCACGATTGCACACCTGAATCACTTCCCTCACAGTGAAGAACTTTGAAGTTGACACCATTGCAAGCCGTCTTTTTGTTTACACACCAAACTGAAACCAAACCTTCACTCAGGCCTTTTCAGAATTCCCCGCAGCCGCAGTACGGCTGCAGCAGCGACAAAATCAAAAACAGCTTCGTTACTTCTTGCTGCTGCGTAGAATTCCAAAAACGCCCGAGTGAAGGTTTGTGTGTGTCTGTGTGGATCTGTTAGTGTATGGGTCTGTGAGTGTATTTGTGTAGCCATTCATTGTGTGTGAATGCCTCCCACATGAACCCAACACAAAGACGCTGATGAGTCTGAAAACCCTGTGATGTCACCAACCGGACGTGGATGTGTGAAAATGTCACAGCATGTTGACAACATCAACAGCTTCACACATATTTTCCATTGCAACAACACACACACACACACACACACACACACACACACACACACACACACGCATGCACGCACCCCGGTGGTGGAGTTGTGTGGATACTGCAGATACTCCACCCTGCTCTAACCCTTCACTGCCCATCAGTATTGAATCATTTGTTTTTGCTGGTGCCTTTTGAAATTTTGTGGCTTATAATTTATTTATCGGTTATTGATTTGCTTCTCCTGCTACAGCGGTGCACACATAGACCTCCTCTCCTTTGCACCATGTCATGTACACAAAAAAAAAATAGATGCATGTGCAGGAAAAGCTCAACTCTTTGTGCTGAATCTGGCTTTTATTTCATTTAGTTTGAGTCAAAGTCACTGTTTTTGCTGCGTTTTTCACCACGTTTTGTGGCATTATTAAGAATAGTGCTGTTAAACTGTACATAACAAGTCAAAAGGGGGACATAGAAATAAAAATTACACTTTAGATTTGGGTTTTATCCTTTGTAAACACAAATTAAACAGTTCAGACCAAATAATTAAAATTTACAATGAATCTACCAACAATGAAAGGAGACAGATGATTATTGGTACTGGTTCTACAATTGTTACCCATAAGTCTCTGAACTGACATTACAAAGACAGTGGTTTATGATTTTTACCATATTAGATTTTTTAGAGCCTGATGTGAACATATTTGGACAAATAGAAAAACATGAAATATTCAGCTTTGAAAGATTCACAATTTATTGAAACTTTTATTTTTAAATGTCTGCATGGTCATGGTTCTGCTTAGCTGAATTAATTTGTTTGACATTATCAGAAGTTGAAGTTAAATGGTGACTGTCATTTAAGTAGTAAAATCTCATTTCATCTATAGGTTTACTTAAAATACGGCAAGTATGAAGAAATACCAAATTAACAAGAGGGACAAAAAAAACATTCCAAGTCCAGAGTCAGTATTTGACACATATTTTGGCTGATTAAGACTGCATATTTTTACAGACATACAATCAAAAATGCAGAAAAATTACTGTTTATTATTGTTTTTTTGGGCAAGGAGCCCTGGACGAAGGGGGCAGAGGAAGATGATGTCATTAAACAAGTGCCAAATGGAGGAAAATTATGGAAACAGTGACTGAAACATGAGATTTTTGTTTTGTCTGTCTACAGGTGAAAGGACCCAATCTGACCATTATACAGACACATTATACATACACTTCCAGTGTTCCTCTGCAGTATGTCAGCGTCCTGTTCTATTTGAATCAATCCCCAGTAGAATGCATGAGGTCGTCAGGTTCTGTCTCTGTGTTCAAGTTCTGAGGTTTTGATGTAGGACTTCAAACTCCCAAGACAAGTGAGTCCATTGAAAGTACCCATACTACTTACTTTCAATGGACTCAACTTATGCTGCATTCCTGTCAACCATAACCTGCATTTTTCTGACCATTAGTGAAAATGCACTGGAATGGGAGTCAAACCCGTGACTTCCCACCCATGAACTCATTATAGATCAATGTATTCCAATTTCTGAGCTCTGACATCATGTAGCCTGAACAATGCCCGCCCCCAAGGATACGGTATTTATGCAAATTGTTTATTAAAACAAGGTATTGCTCTGATGTTATTTATTCACAAATATTATACATGATCAGCTACTCTAGCATTAGCTAGTTTTCAGTACATTGACTGCAAGAATAAATTAATACCAAATACATATCCAAATAAGCTATCATAAAAGGTATCACAGCTTCTCTTGCTTTATGTGCCGTTTTTCCTCCCACTTCCCTCAAATAAGGCAATAGAAATGGCCGTAGAAATTATTGTAAATTAGCATAAGCCCCGTATGATCCGCCATGCTGGTTTGTTTAGATCTAATTACCACAATTCCTTGCCCTCAGGTAGTTTGGCGTGACTTGTCTGGAACGCTATAAAGTCATGAGTCGTGGCTTGAAGGGCTCAAACAACCTGCCTGAAACTCAGCATGATTCAATCCAAGTCCATGTATGACTTCAATCAGTGATCAAGAGGAACTTGCTGATTTCTGTAACCATCAAGCATCAAGACCATTACAAGGAAAGGAACATTTAATATTTCAAAAATTTAAAAAAACAAATATCTGAAAACCATGAATAAACTGTGTAGACATTGTCCTGAGGAAGATACAGACAGAAGTAGAACTGAATCTGACTGGTAGTTTAGTCAGAGAAGACCTTTGTAGAAATTGCTGACAAAAATGACGACAAAGACGAAGACGACGAAGAATTTGGACACATCTCCTTCACTGTAGTTCATGTCCAATCGACCACTGAGATAAAGCCGACGCCCACCAGTGACTGTGGAGGCAGATGAAGGTCCCCATAACAGGAGGACAACCCTGTAACGGCGGAGTGGCCGACCCCGTGGCCTCTGTTTCCGTCAGAGTTAACCTTTACTCACAGACGCCTGTGGTTTTCCTTTCAATTTCTTTCACCTTTATCTAAATCTGCCCCCTCCCCTTTTAATCCCCCCCACCTCTGCACCTTTAATCATTACGTCTCATATTCATTTTTCCCTCCATCACTTCCTGCCTAATCCCTCCTCCTCTATTTTTTTCATTATTTCCTCTCTTATATTATATTCCTCATATTGGCTCTTTTTCCTCCGTGGTGCATTCATGGTCTTTTCTTTTTACGCCTCTCCACATGTCGCCCGGCGCCCATTCATCCCCCTCCTCCCTCCGTCCTTCCGTCTCTATTCTCTGTTTGTTCAAGGCCTCTTTTAACGAAGCCGGTCTCCTCCCAGGTCTCAACAGGCTTTTGTCAATGCTGACGTCTGGCCTCTGGCTCCGACACACTCATAAACATCCAGCTGAAGGTACACACACTTCACTGCAAAGGTCCCGTCCTCTTCTGTCCTTTGTCCCATCCTCCAGTCGTCGCTTTAACCTTTAACACTCCCTCTGAACACAGCCATCCGCGCCAAGTTCACCGACACGCCACTGCTTTAACTCCTCATGCACCGACTTATGGACAAGACAATGGAAAACTGGACAATACACTGAATAATAATGAAGTATTGAGTCATAGAGGCTACTGCAGATGAGGTTTAACTCTAATACGGTTTATTTATTTAACCAGAGAAGTCATGAATATGATACAAATCTACAGAAATCCAAAAGGGCAGAGCTAAAAGACTAGTCCTGTAATAGTCCATATTTTTCTAAAGAAAAATTAAACCAACAGAAAGAATTCATCTGTATCTGAACCTGACTTAGGGTAATCTATATTATTTTATTTATCTATGGTTTCTACTAGGGGTGCAATGGTACATGTAACGTTCCGTACACTCTTAGCGGTTCAGTATGAGCATGTATCACGGTACAGCTCATCTGTCATTTTCAAATGACATTTCCAGACAACTTGCATTTATATTAAAGACTGACTTATGGAACTCTACTGTCACTGGTTGGAGCTGAACGTGGAGCCCTACTATGCACTGCACCAGCCTGTTTGCCTTAAATGGAACTTGGATCCAGTTCCGAATTAGGACTCATTTACACTCTACGCTAAAGATGCAGATGAATACACATGCAGCATTCTGTTCATCCCCTGTGTACATTCCATATATAATTCTGTCTGTTTTCCGGGAGCTTGCAGAGCCACATCCATCTCACATCTCATCGCTATGTTTGTTATTATTGACTTTCTTCTCAAAAAACTTGATTCTTCTTTGTGGTATTTGGCCAGTTTGGTAATTAAGAGCAGCGCCCTCTGATTGATTGATTGAGAAACGTTCATTCCAACATAGAAGATATGCATGGAAGTATAAAGGCACATGACAACATTAGAAGGGTTAGAACAGCGAACATAAATGAACCTTAAGGCTCTCCATCAGCTCCCAGTTACGTTGTGGCTCCAGCCGGCCACTGCATCTGAACCGTACTATGAACCATGACTCAAGAACTGCAATACGTACTGAACCGTGGAGAACCTGTACCACTCCATCCCTAGTTTCTACTGAGTATATGCTTTTATTACTAATCTAATATACATATTACTACATTAATGTGTGTGTGTGTGTGTGTGTGTGTGTGTGTAAACATATACAGTGTTTTTGCTGTTAAACTGATTGCCTTTGTTCCTGTGACAAAAAGCTTATTCTAAAACAACATTACCATTAAAAGGACATTATATAAATAATAATATGACAAAAATCTGATCCTTTCATCACAACGAACAACCTGTAAAATCTTCTTTCACTTCAGATATATTATATATCTGTCAAAGGCTTATCTATGAAGCAGGAAGAAAGGTTCAACCAGTTACAAGCATGAATAGATCAGATAAAAACGTAAAAACGGGAGTGGAGGAGTTTAATATAAGAAGCAAGAGGAATTGTTGGAGGTGGTCGAATGGTTAAGAAATGAGCATGCAAAGTTAGAGAAGTGGGCCACTGAACTAGAAAAAATTAATCATGACATGGACCAGAACGCACGTATGAAGGATGTAATAATCACTGGATTAGTAATTAAGCCCAGAGCAGTTGTTCGATGGGCTGATGAAGGGGGCACAAGCCAAGGAGAAGATAAAGTAGCAGGGGGTATCGTAGGCCAGTCGGATGGAGGGAGGGTTGGAAGAGTAGAGGAGCAGGTGGTCAAATTTTTTCGGTCAAAAAGTGCCGACCTCAATCTGGATGCGATCGATGCCTGTTACGCTATACTGAGAAAGGATGGAGAAGCCAGTGCACCACTAGCTAGGAAAAAACGCCGAGATCGCATGGAAAGCGAGGTGCCTTAAAAAGAACAAAAAGTTTGAAATGACGTAAGTTAACAACTGCAGAGTATTCATCAAGACAAACGGAACTCCAGAGAAAGCCAGGGTACTGATCATCAAAGAGGAGGAGGAGCTAAACCAATTCAACTAAGATGATGGGACCTTCAACCGGATCTTCACATCTAATTACAACTCATTTCATTAGCAACTCATCGCAACTCATCTCAACGCAACTTATCAACTTATCTCAACTCATCAACGCGTCTTATCAACTCAACTCATCGGAACTCATCTCATCAACACCTCATTTTATCACAACTCATCTCATATTACTATTACCATACATTTGTATCACTATTAGCATCACTATTAGCAATATCATTACCAGTTTTATAATATATAATTGCCACATCTAAGTACACTTGTGTGTATTTTCTACATGTACAGTCTCTGTATTTCTACATGAACAATCTTCCTGTATAATTCAATATGTATAGTTTGACATTTACATTCTACAAGACTACTTGTTCTTTTGTACGTGTGTACAATCTTTCCAGGTATGTCTGTGTACACGTGTATGAGATGTAAATGAAGAGTATTGATTATTGTACATGTATATGTAATTTTCACTGTACATGGAGTGCAATGAAATAAACTAAACTATACTGCTGAAATATGCCAATTATGACTGGATACCTAGCAAAATTCTTAAAAAAAAAAAGCTAAAATATTAGCCAAAACTGTAGGTTTTACATCTTTTACAACGGATTTAAATGTAGCAAGAGTTTTAGTTTCAATTAATTCTTCCCAGACAGAAAAAAAAATATCAACAATACAAGATTAAAACCTACTGATAGTGAAATCTAGTAAATTCTAGCTCTTCTCGTTTCTTTGTTGTTCATGGGTCCTTCCTGCTCTTTTTCCCTCATCTTTCTGAAGCACCACCCCTCCTCATATAAATATTTCACACCCAAAACTTAAAAAGGCCTGTACTTTACACTTCAAAGACCCTGGTGTATGCATCAGTTGTACACACTCATTCGTACAACCACACATCTACCACACAACACCTCACACACCAGGCCTATACGTTAACTATGAACCCTGAGCTTTAACCTACAGGTAAACAAGAGCTAATGACGCTACGCTAACAGTCTGAGCTCATACATGTGGATGTGCACAGACTCTGTTGTTGACTGCAGACCAGGACTGACCAGGCAGACCCACACCTCATCCATTATTTATATCATGAAAATCCGACCAGAGGAGCTGATCCTAATCACTCCTATAGGTTCCTGCTTTGGCCAAAAACACACAAGAAATGAGCAGTTCGACAGAAATATCATCATACAACGAGCCAGATCTACTGAAGGACTGTATGCCGTTTACAGACATTAAACAGGTGCAGATGACACAAATATAGACTATTATATTTCCACAAAGCAGCTGCAAAGGCTGGAAAATTTACCAAACTCGACTGCAAAGCAAATACACGGTGTATGTTAAGTCCTAATATATGTGTAAATACTTATACATTCAGGGTAAATCACCTCCATTCAGATTTTAGAACCGTGCTCATTAACCCCCATATCACAACAAGTGCATCTACATTACAACTATGTATTATTATTAATTGTGGTGATGATGATGATGGTGATGGTGATGATGATCTAAATATATTTTTTCTCTTTATATTTTCTGTCTTCCTTGCACTTTATTTTTGCTGCCAACTGAAATTTCCCCATGGGATCAAACTTATCTAATCGTATCTTGTATCTTATCTTGGCAGGGTGGCCATGGCTCAAGATTTAGAGCAGGTCGTCCAGTAACCCACGGGTTGGTGGTTCGGTTCCCGTTATGTCCTAGTCATGTGTTGTTTTGTCCTTGGGCAAGACAGTTCCCCCACCTTGCCTCAAATGCTGCCACTAACACTGGTAAATGAATGTGAGTGAATGTTTAGTGGTGCTTGGAGGGGCTGTAGGCGCGGTTTGGCTGCCATGCTTCTGTTAGTCTACCTCAGGGTAGCCGTGGATACAAATGTGGTTCATCACCACCAGAGTGTGAATATGCGAGTGAATGAATAATAGATCCACTATAAGTGCTTTGAGTATGCGTTAATAGAAAAGCACTATATAAATCTAATCCATTATTATCATCATTATTATTATTATTAGAGTATCTTGTCTTATATCTTGTATCTTATTGTATCTTGTCACATCTTGTTTTATCTTATATCTTGTCACAGCTTGTTTTATCTTATATCCTGTCGTATTTTATGGTATTGTGGAAAAATTGGGGGGTTTGTTGTGAAGCACTTTGTGCTACATATATGTATGAAAAGTGCTATAGAAATAAAGTTTGATTGGTTGATTGATTGATATCGTGTTTTATCTCCTCCTCTTCATCTACTATCTTGTATCTTGTTGTATCTTATCGTATCGTATCTTGTTGCATCTTGTACCTTATCTTTATGCTTTATTCCATTTGATGTATTTCCCAAAAGCCCAGCACAAATTGACACAATTTACATCGTATACACAATACTTTTTTCAGTTAACATCAGCAGATAATTGGTGTTAAATGTGCATAAACTCACTCAGTGTCTCTCTCTTTTTTTGTCAGTTCTGCAAGATAGCATTAGCATTAAAACATTGCAATCAGATACATATTTAATGACATTAACATGGTGGGGGAGGGGGTTATGTCAGACGTTCAGTTACTTAAATAAAAATGTGCTGATGGCAATGAAGATGGACATAAAGTAAAGAGACTCAATGAAATAGTTCTACATTTGTTTTACTTTTTCCGGTTGATTTATTTCCGTATATTGAAGTGTTCTGTTTAAAGCAGCACTAGATGAGATTCTGCTCGCGGGGTCCCCCTAAAGTCAATAAATGGTATTATCTGTAACGACTGTTGTAAAAAATACTCGTGCATTTGATGCCGGTTAACACCCTGAGGCAAGACAGGAGACATACTGATATAAATGTACTTGGGTCTTCATCAGTGACACATGATTAAAAATCACCCAACATAAAGTTCATATCCTCTGCTGAGACAGTCTGTGGTCTCTACAGTCATACAGCGTCTCCCTTTAGAAAGTACAACTAAAAATGCGTTACTAATTCCTTTAAGTCTCCTGTTGTTGTGAAGCTCATTTGACTTTTCCCTACCTCCTGAAATTTCACAAACTTTAATGGGGCAGGACGTTTGTTTTTTAAACGTTTGTTTTTGTCCGACTGTAGAATCAGTACCGGAGGGAACTTCTGGTTCCAGTAAAATGGGCTCAACCACATCGACAAAAGTTTAGTGTCTGGTGTCCAGATTAGTTCTATGATAATAACAGAGCTGCAGTATCATTCATTCATATACACATGTACTCTGCCACCCTGGGTTCTATCTATTACTTCAATATTATAGTTCAGTCGGACCGAGGTTCCAGTGAGTTCAGAGTTGTGGTTCTGTTTGGTGAGCAATGTCTCAATGAAAGCTTTGACACAACAGTCCTTAAAATCCTTTTTGAAGTGAACATTCCCCTGGAGCTCGTTTCTTTTATTGCATAAAAGTGAACATAAACGCTCAAACGCTGGCACATCAAATTCCAATACCTGCTGGACACTGCGTGTGCTGCGCATGCACCCATCAATTACGTGACATTTTAGTATACCGTACAGCAGTCAAATTTTGTAGTTTTTGTAGTTCTTTTAGGTTTTTTACCCGCAACCTACAAGTTATCTAGTGCAAATGCAGGTGAGTAAGACACTGTGGAGTGATGAAGAAAGTGTAACTGAACTTATTTTGAGTTGTTGTACCACCAGACTGGCCAGGAAAATAATAGTTTGAAGAAAGAAAACTTAAATGGTGTTTGTTTAAATAGGTCATTTCTTTTGCCTTCTTCATTCAAAATAACGTCCGTATCTCCATTTAAGGTCTTTATGTCAGTTATTGCTATATGCCAATATGTTACTTCCTGACGTCTTCGTCCCGTGTTCATCTCCTCTGACCCGTTACCGTCTGTAGAATCCTTCTTTTGGTGTGAGAAGCAGGTGCAGTTGCAGGTCTAATAACAGCCGCGCAGCCGTCCGTCAGAGCCTTTGTAGGCAGATTGAATGAACCGGAGCTCACTGGTGTGTTAGACTCATCAAAGCCTGCACACACTCCACCTAAAATCAGTTTACTGCTCTGGAGAGCACACAGCTGCACTGATGGGAAAACCACCTGACCTCACCGAGCTGCGCAATGTGACTGACAGGTGGCATCCGGAAAGTATGCGCCGCTGTGGACGTGGAAAGAGTGACTTTACTGTGGTTGGTCTGTGTGTGAGACAGTCCGTGTGTGTTTTCTTCAGTTTGTGTAATTGCCTGGCTGGGAAACCCTCGACTTTCTGACATTTGAGCCCTCCACGAGATGGGAAACAGCGATGCATGACAAAAAAAAAAAAAACACAAAGAGTACAAGAGAAAAAAATGAAAATGAAGGGATGAGGCAGAGGGACAAAGTGTTCCCTGTGCTCGGTTATGAATCCCAGAGTTCTGGGCGATGCTCCCAGGGCCGGGGTCGACCAAGAACCAGAACGGACGGCACTCAATGACAGCAGAATGAGGGGAAAGTACTCGCAGCACTTACCAACAGGCCTGAGGAGCCAGAGCTGAGGTGGCATGGACGTGGACGGAGACGTGGACGGGGACATGGACGGGGACGTGGATGGGTTTGGCACCTTTTGACCGTTTCCAAAGAAAAAAACAGGACTTGCCGACAGGTGGTAAATGGAAATAAAAACTACATAAAAGGAAAAATAAAATGATGCTTTTACAGGGCTCCTCAAGTTCAATTTAAGACTTTTTAAGACCTTTTTTTTTTTTTTTTTTTTAGATTACTTATATGGGCGGCACGGTGGTGTAGTGGTTCGCACTCACGCCTCACAGCAAGTAGGTTCCAAGTTCGATCCCCGCACCATGCACGGGGGGACCTTTCTGTGTGGAGTTTGCATGTTCTCCCCGTGTCTGC
>JAPTGZ010000026.1:1372205-1383069 GCA_029814645.1 Fowleria isostigma | reverse complement strand
AGACGTGGACGGGGACATGGACGGGGACGTGGACGGGGATGGGTTTGGCACCTTTTGACCGTTTCCAAAGAAAAAAAACAGGACTTGCCGACAGGTGGTAAATGGAAGGAAAAACTACATAAAAGGAAAAATAAAATTATGCTTTTACAGGGCCCCTCAAGTTCAATTTAGGACTTTTTAAGACCTTTTTAGATTACTTATAAATTATTACCCATTTCACCACTTATTTCACAGCCTTGTTGGTAAAAATTCCTCACTCCTAGAATTTAAGAAAATGTATTTATTTACTCAAATACCTTCATTCCCATCATCCCAAGCCATTTCTCACTGGAGGCTGAAAAGTTTGTGATCATTAGTTCCTAATTTCAGCATAAATTGTCGGGTTGGAATGGGTGGAACTGAGAAATGAGGAACCAAAATGTTTATGTTAACATAGCTTAAAACCTACCACATCAAACTGAATACCTTTAAAAGACTTTAAGGTATTACATGCAGATTTGTAAATTCAACACTTTTTAACCCTGTAAAAATCCATTAAAAAACAAGCAGCCTAAAAATTATTTTTTTTTGGAATTGAAATGTTAATTAGCACTTTTATCATAATACAAAACAAAAACGTGGCCTTATTTTGTTTATGATATATTTTTGTATCACATTCAACACACTGGGTGTTTTTGGCAGGTTCTTGCTCACAACAAGGTTAACTTTAGATACAAAACTAAATTTTACCAGTAACATTTTGAAAATATAAAACATATCAGGTAGTTTCTTTTTTTTTTTTTTACATAAAACTTTTTACAGATTTTTTTATTTCTTGTATGGTAACATAATTTCAATATTTTTACATTTTCAACTAAATAACAATATAAATGTTCTTCTTAATGTAATTGTTGAAAATTACCAAAGACTGTCCTACAAAATGGCTGTTGGATGATTTAACATTCGTGGCCATATTGAAAAAAGGCAAAAAAATAAATAAATAAATATAAAAGAAAAAGTGATAGTAATAATCCACCCGGAGGCAGAAATTACGTATCGGGTCACATACGGGTTTATAAGGAAAGATTTAATCTTGTTGATAAGATAAAGGTCTCAGAACCTGGAGTAGCAAATATGAAACACATGGTTTTATAAGGTTAAGACCCTGCAGAATCCCTGTTTTCTAGGTTTGTTGCATGAAAACCCTTCACAGCCTCCACCTGTTCAACATGGAGCTCAGTTTAGAGTTCCACTGAAAGTTTAGGTCTGAACGTGGCTTTAGGAGGAAGGACAACCCTGTTACCTGCATACAGGATGATGTAAATCTGAACAAAAACTTAGCCAACAATTGCCAACATTTGACAAGCCAATATAAAGCAGAGGGTTTACAGTATTTGGGATATTTACTAGATTTATTTTTTGGTAGAATTACTCAAAGGCAGCAGGAATAACATAAGATTAATTACCCACAACTTTATTGGATCTATAACTTACATATGAACTTATCTCACATTAGCAAGGCAACTTTATTTGTATACCACCATCCATACACAAGAGAATTCAAAGTGCTTTACAAGGGCTTAGAAACACATACAATTTCATCAGACAATAGCAGAATAAAATATTGAACACAACAAAAGTGCAGAAAAGATGCTCCACTCCAGCAGAAACCATGGCCCCTGAGGTTACCTGCCTTGTCATGAGCGCAATTCACTAGTCGTGCCCCCAGGGACTCAAAAAATCCCAGAAGCTCAACCAGTTGTTAACAGCTTCCTGCAGCCCGTGGGTCAACCCTGCTGTCCCAGATCTGAAAAACCTAGAAGCTCAATCCGGTTGTTTCCCTGCACAAACTATGAAACCCTGGCAGTGACCTGAACTGCCTGAAGCGCCTTTAAACCTGGTACCACACACTTTGAAACCTGAGTGGAGGGCTCCACTCCGGCAGAAACCATCGCCCATGGGGCTACCTGCCTCATCATGAGCACAATTCACTAGTTGTGCTCCCAGGGACTCGAAGAATCCGAGAAGACCAACCAGTTGTTCAGCAAATACTTATGTTGACTTGTGTTTGTTGCTAATTTCATGTAATTGGGGTCTAGACAAAGTATTTCAGTTTGTATACAGGTTGAAATAATCAGCAACTGATGATGTGACAAAAGTCAATATATCTACAAATGTTCATTAACTGACCCAAAAATGAAGTCCCACCACCTAAAACTTGCTAAAATATGTTATTAATTGCCATAGGTTTGATATCTACTACTGATTCCACCATAAAAACAATGGTTTTAGCTGAGCTGAACACACCAATGGAGAGAGCATCTACTGCCGGATTTTAGATTCATTCATCAGGGGATTGGTTAGTATTTTATTCCACAAACTGGTCACTAAGGGTGTAACAAAATTTTGAGGGGAAGAAATTTTGGAGAATAAAAAAATGACAAAGTAAAATTCAAAGATTCACAAAATAAAAAATCAAGTTAAAAAAACTTTCAAGAACACGAAGTGGCACCGCACACATACTGATGATTTTTGATCAGCTCGCTGACTGTACCGGCGCGTTCACTTCACGTAAAAATGGATGAAGACAAGAAAATAGTGGACGCTAGGGATGCAACAGTACATGACGAAAACCGTACAGTTCAGTCCCATTTGGTCCACCCAGCATGGGATAATTTGCTGCGGCGCAGGGCAGCCCCGCCCCTCAGTGAGACACAGCGAACACTTTGGACTCAGACATACACGTGACACGCTTTTAGAGGGAAATGCATACGTGGATCAGAAAAACAAACATGATGTATCATTTACATACAGAACCACAAAGAAGTTCCTCCCATCACTTACTAAGACAAAAGTTTTCATGACATTGTCATTTATGCTTAAGAATTTTTTTAAAAAGTGAGATTAGTAAATAAAAATGTGTTTTCATTATTTCTTTACAATATGTAAAACAAACATACCCTCAAATTGTTTTTCATCAAATTTGTCATCCGGTAATTTTTTTCTTTACTCTTTGTTTTATATCATGAGTATTTCGTATCGTGAGCCCTGTATTGTTTTCGGATGTTTTTTTAACTGGTCACCCAATGCCAATCAGTCCTCATCTATCCAAACTAAAACTAAATCAACCTTACTTATTTACTTCCTAAACCAATATTTTCTTTTCCCTAAAATGGTGTTAGGATGGAAAGGGGCACATGTCTGCCACCTATTGGTGGGAGGTGGTAATCAGATTTGGTAACTATCTGGAGTTATGGTCTTTTTCAGTCAGTTATATTAGTTGTCTAAATATTGCAACTTTGGCGCTTAAACGGTTAAAATCACCAGACATGTTGATCCATTACTCTAACTGGGTATCTCCCATAAACCATCATCTGCTAACGGGTAGTTAGCTTAGCCCATCCAGCTAATATGACCACCAGCCGTCACAGGATGGAACAGACAGGGGTCCAGAGTTCGTCCAAAGGCCTCCAAGTTCAAAAAAATGTTCGTGCAGTGAAAAGAACCTGGACTGTTCTAATCTCCTGGTAAAACAGATGCAGAAAGTAGTGAGCACCTCCTCCAAGTCTGGTTGGACGGGAGGACAGGAATCCAGCTGAGTCTGATGGTAAACAGCAAGTCCATCCTCCTGCACTCCCATTAGATAAACCATCCAAACAGGGAAATCAGCAGCTACTGGATCTACTCTGTCTACAGGACCTCCTCCTCCTCATCATCTGTTGAGACATAGGCATCCCCTCTGACCTTTGACCTCCATCACCTCCATCGTCAGAGCATAAATTGACTATACTTAAGCAATATTTGACTCAGCAAAGCAATAAAGTTAAATGAAAAGAAAAACCATGAGGGAAAAATACGCTTGAATATCTTCCACCGTTCTTTTCCTTCATGACCCTGAATCTGAGTCAATATCTGCTGTAGTTTCACAACATCCACATTTTTGTTGTTATTTAAATAATTTCACGAGGCAGCAAAAAGATTAGGTTTATGGTTACTATTGATTCTCTAACTATATTAAACAATAAATGTTTTCCATCACTTTGAATACAATAGAATCGATGAGTCTCCAACATTTTTTGTAATGATTGATTTTGTTTTTGTAGCTGTATCAGCTTTTAACTGCCAGCCTTGAGCACCATGTCCCTCCAGTCTCAAAACAAAGAACATTTATTGTTTTGTTAGCAAAAATGTACAAAATAACGCATTAATATCTTATATATATTAATGTATAAACCACAGTATTGTGGCAACAAGAGGAGAATGAGTTTATGGAACAGTCTCCATAACTGCTCTAGTACAAATGGAAATATCTGATTGGTCTGGGACAGGAGACAAACTGATATCTCATCCCACAATCCTGTGGCAGTAGCCATCACCATTTCTTCTTCTTAGATTTACATGTTATTTATTTGGCCACATGCGGGAAAGGAACCAGATATAAAAATATTAATTTTCTACGTAACAATAACAATTTTTGAAAAATTTCACAATAGTAATAAAATGTTGTTATGTCCTCCAATAACACACTAAAGCTGACATGTTTTGGAGTACTTCTACAAGTTACCTGTAAAGAGTTCAAGAGTTTTTGATTGTATTTTATAAAATGGTCCTCATCTACTTGTATAAATGTGCAAAGATATGAGTAGAACTAGCATGTGTATAGATAAATCAACATCTGTGGTAGATGGTGCATATTAGTAAAACTTAACTCCACTTCCACATCCAGGTTTTCTTGTTTTTTTCTTGTTTTCCTTCTTTAATTTATTCACCATATGTGAAGCTCATTTCCAACTCACGTCACTTTGAATAAAAGTATTCAAAGAATCTGAGGAACTGGATTTGGATTGGATTAAACTCCATCCACACACTCCCTCTGTCTTCAGTCGGAGGAATGCTGACGGGGCGTCGATGCCAACTGGGACACTGACCTGATGGAGCAACATGATCCTGATGACTTTCACCACCACCGCCGCCACCGTTTCCTCCTCAAATTAGCTCCTCTTCCTTCCTGTAATCGAGAAACACTCTTCTTCAGTTTTTAACTAAATGACCAGAACAGTGAGGAGGAAACAAAAGGAAAGTGTGAGTCAAAGGTAAAACAAGGTGGAGGATTAGAAGACACTGGTGAGCGCGACCCTTATCAGAGTTAGAGGATAGAAAATACTGCGTCCTGAGGATTTTCTCTTTGTAATAGTCAGGGTCGATAAGCAGGAAAAAGGTTCAACTGTCACCAAAAACTATTACTTTAACCATTGGTGCATCTTTGAGGCATTAAACAGTACAAATTAGAGCTGCAGCTGGAGAGAATTTTTGTAACCGATTAAGCTATCAAGTATTTTCTTTGTTTTGTTTATGGGTTTTATGAACTTTTAATTAAAAACAACTTAACATATAGACATTTTCTGTCGTTTTGTCCTCATCTCTTCTGTTGTTTGTGTTGATCTTGGTGTCATGTGTCATGTACATTAAGTGTCCATGTGAAACAACAGTGGAACTAATGTTTAACAGCAAAGAAATCAAACGAAGCTTCGATTCACAAAAAAATGGAATTGAATCCTTTTTTTTTTTGTTTTTTTAATAATCAATTCATCGTTTCAGGTCTAATAAATTCTATTATTGAATGGGTCTGTTCAACATTTTTCTGCTGTGCGACAGTCATTTTACTTTTCCGACTAAACAGAATACGTCCATACAAAAAAACACCGTGTGCAGCTTTAGGAAATGCTGTTATCTGTTGTTGTAGAATGAGTTCCTGCATTGAGTCACTTTGACCTTATCAGGGGTCAAGTGTTTTCTGTACGTTGGTGTGTGTGTGTGTGTGTGTGTGTGTACGTTGACTACACCTCATGCATACCACACACAGATATAAACAGGCTGTTATGACATGACAGACAGATAAGACTGACGCTCACAGACCAAATACACTCGCAATGCACCGTGGGAAAAAGACGCTGGTCTACATTTGGCAGATCCAGATTTTTACTGGACTTAGGAAAATTTCCGTTTTATTTCTATTCATTTATACAATTTACAGCAAATTGGACAAATAATATAAGACTTTATTTTAAGGTCGTACGTTAGTATTTTGGTGCCATTTGTTTTCCAGTACTGTCCTAAAGTTTGTGGAGGCCTTACACACACAAAAAAAAGTAGTCAGACCACTTAAAAACACCAAGAACTTCACCTCCTTTACACCAGTTAACACACACTTGGCAGCAGGAATTCATTTTTGTGCAGTATTAAACTAAACTATTTATCCCTGTAAAAGTATTTTATCTTTTTTTTTTTAATTAGTTTTTTATGTTTCAAAAGTATGTGGACACATCATGACGACATCTGTAAGATTTCCTGTTCATGATAATGTAAAATAGAAACATCAAGGCTAGTTGTATTAGCAAATTAATATGTAAAGTCAGAGCAGAAAAATTTTAGAAATCTGGAGGAAGGACATTTAAAATTTTAGTCATGGATAAAAAAAAAAAAAAAAAAAATCAATGTTGAAAGAAATTAAGTTAAAACCATCTCAAGTCATTTTGGAAGTAAAGATAATTTAAATCAAACTAAACAATGCAATGATATTTATCCCAATATAAAACTATATTCTGACATTAGTCCTTATTATTACTTTGTATCCCAGACCCCTGTTAGAAAACAAACGCCCAAATTTAATGGTTCCATAGACTTCTGGACATGTAGTGGTTTAACATCTATTTTTTCATAAATTTGGTCATTTTTGTTCATTTTGTTGATTATTTTTGTGTTTTGGGTTTTTTTTTTTTACTAATTTTGTTGATTATTTTGTCAATTTTTGCTAATTGTGTTGATTGTTTTGTTCATTTCGTTGATTATTTTGGTCTTTTTTACTCATTGATTTGGAACACTCAGAAAACACTGTCCGTGTCATTTCAGATCTATCCTCGAAGGCTAAAAAAAAAGTCAAAACCATTTCTGAATCATTTTGCAAGCAAAGATAACAATTCAAACCACACTAACCAATGTAATAATATTTATCTCATAATATAAAACTATATTATCCCAGACCCGTTGGAAAAGAAACACCTGAGTTCAAAGGGTTTACATACTTTTGTCCATATAGTGCATTTCAGTAATCGTCATATGACTCATTGCAGCTCCATTGATCATTCTGACTCATTTATTCTCATGTGTATTCTCTACAAACCCCCATATACATCCCATATCTTCATTTTTTTTCATGCCTCACCTCTTTACTACACAAATATGTCCATTTACTTTCATAACTGCTCTCAGATCATGGTTGTATGTGTGTATGTGTGCGTTTGAGTGTGTGTTTTTCAGCGTAACTCAAGGACACTTAAATGCTGATAAGTGGAACGACACAACAGACCCACGCCTGGAAACCTTGAGCGCCATGGAGGAAACAGATACGTATGGTTATAGGACAGGGCGACGCCTGGGAGGGAAGAGGGATGATGGGACGGCGGAAAGGAGGGGACAGCGATGAGGGACGCGCAGGTTACTGGTTCAAACACACAGTCAACACAATAAACGGTAAAAATGTGTGTCCATGTCTTCTACTCCCTCCTCCTCCTCCTCCTCCTCCTCCTCCTCCCATCCCGTCTTCTATCTCGTCCATTCTGCCTCCGTCCTGTCCTTGACTCTCCTCCCTTTGCTTTCTGTTCTGTCTGTTCTTATTATCATCCATGTCTGCCTTCCTTCCTTTATCTCTATGTACAAACTGCCGTGCATGCAGAGGCAGCTGATTTATTACAGCTACAAAGCCTGTGCGTAATATATATATATATACATATTACACACACATATACATACATATATACACACACACATACATATATATAAGGGTGTGAACACTGATGTCATTTAAAGAAGAGACAGGAGGAGGGAAACTGGGAGAATGATGCACAGGTTCAACTTCATAAATATAGTAAAGCCCAAATTTATGCTCTCAATGAAAAATAATTACCAACCCACAAACTATTCAGATACACACACCTGCAGTGACCGAGACCAGACAATAACACTTCCAAATGTGATGTGGAATAAATAGCAGCATTATATTCTTTGATTTATTAAAACACGGACACCTGAATTTTATTCATAGGCCTGGAGTTGATTTTATTCAGATTTTTTAAAGGATAGTTTGTAGATGTAAACATTTTCATAATGTAATTGTTGATTTTTCTGACTTTGAAACAAAACAAAAAAATAATTGTAGTTGACTTTATTTATTGGTTATTATGATATCATTTTACTGGTTTGACCCACTTTAGATCATATTTGGTTGGTATATGGAACCTGAACTAAAATGAGTTTGACATCCTTGAATTATTCAGATACACACACCTGCAGTGACCAAGACCAGACAATAACACTTCCAAATGTGATGTAGAACAAATAGCAGCATTATATTGTTAAATTTATTAAAACACGCACACCTGAACTTTATCCATAGGCCTAGATTGGATTCTATTCACATTTTTAAAAAAAATAGTTTGCAGATGTAAACATTTTTATAATGTAATTAAATTTTTTGACTTTGAAACACAAAAAAATAATTGTAGTTGCCTTTATTGGTTATTATGATAATATTTTACTGGTTTGACCCACTTTGTGTCATATTTGGTCGGTATATGGAACCTGAACTAAAATGAGTTTGACATCCTTGAATTATTATATTGTTAAATGTATTAAAACAAACTATTAAAACACACACACCTGAACTTTATCCATAGGCCTGGATCTGGTTTTATTCGCACGTTAGATTGGTCTGAATGTGGATCCTAAACTAAAATGAGAGGACAGAGGTAGAGAGATGTTCATTCACAACAATGTTTTTACCACTTCATTCATTTGGAATTGGTTTGGATTTGTGGCATCAGATACAGAACACGCAACTCCTCTGTAAAATATGTGAGCATGCACGATGTCACTATGTTGAAACAAATGACTGCCATTGCCATTTTTTTAAGGTCTGTCTCTATGCACTTAAACTGAAAACAATAAAGTTAATGTTTTTTTCAGTATATTTCTAGTCTGCACTTATGTTCTTTTAAATAGGAGATTGAAAATAAAATTAAAAATTGAGTTTTTCATTAAAAAATCTGAGATTTTTTTTAGGCCATATCGCCCAGCCCTCGGTTTATTATAGAATATGAGAAAACTATAAATCCATCAAGACCTGAGATAAATGTGTCTTACAGGCTCCCATAATGAGACCCTTAAAGTGAATCCTAAAAATAAAAACACAAAGGATGCAAACTGCAGATGGATGGAGGGATTGGGTGGAAGAGCTGCAGGGATGAGGACGGGCTTTAAAGGATGATGGAGGACGCTGTGAATGTGTGCAGAGGGGGGATAAGAAAGTGACCCAAAGGGGGTAAACGGGTGCCAGGGGGATGGAGGTTGAGTAGGAGAGGAGGATGAAGGATTCAGATAGGACGTAGATGGAGCCCAGTCCATAGAACCATTGTTAGAACCTGAACTGGCGCCAGATCTGCTCACGGACCCAGCCAAAACACCCTCAAGGAGGGGTTAAAAAACCCTTTGAGGGGGGGTGAGGGTGGATGAGGGGGATCAGAGGAGGAAAGTATGAAGAGGAGGAATGGGAGGGGTTGAGGATGATGAAGGTGAGGATGATGAAGGTGAGGATGAATAGGCTTATGTAAGGCTCAGAGTCACAGACGTTTACAACCGCTTACAATAATGTGCATTAACCCTGTAAAATGTGAATTATGTGCAATAAGTCATGCAATAATCTTCTGTTCTGAGACAATAATGCAACATTTTTCTAAATATAAATGCACTATTTATACAAAGACTTGAGTTCACAAATATACCTTCTGTTTTCATAGATAATACATACTGGTAAACTGCCTACTCACATGTTTTGTCTGTTGTATTTTTATTTCACTTTTAGCTCTATTCTTTTTTTTGCGATAAAATTTTTATTTTCGTTTCCATTTCCATTTCACAAATTAAGTCCAACAGAACTATTTCAGTGGATTTAATATTACTAAAATGGATATTCAGAGCAAGACTACCAACAGTGGACCTAAGCCATAAGAACATGTCATGGGATATCATAGAACTAAGGATGTAATGATTACCAATATAATGCTAAACTGCTGTAAAATCCCCGATGGTTAGCATACCGTTTCAGTTCTAATTATCATGAAAACCATGACAATTACCGCATTTTGCAAACTCATGGTAGATACTTAGATACTTGCATTACGGATTTGTTTATTTTTGGCTGTATTGTTCTTCCATCCACAGGACTTTGTTTAATGTTGGTGTATACACATTAGATTTACACCACAGTAAATATATGACATTTTTATATTTTAATCTCAGGTGAAAAAATGTTTCTGCCAACAAAGTACATTGTGAGTGTTTTTTTTTTCCAAATAAAACTTGGTTAATTTATTTCAGTGTGTGTATAAGTACTTTGTAATTTTTGAGCACATTTCAACAATACTGTGATTATAATGATAACCGTGATCATTTTGGTCACAATGTGATATGAAATTTTCATATCATTACATCCCTACATAGAACACAATGGTAGTACTGATACTAAAAATAAAAATAAGACAGAAAAATAATAAAAAATAAAACAAAAAATATATATGCATACATAACCTACAAAAATAATACACCACACACAGACAGTGTTCAACATAAATGGGTCCACACCAACAGATTAGTCACAAAAACACAAAAACTTCAGTTTTCTTTGTGAAATCAACATTTTCTGTGGGACACTACACAACATATCATGATCTCAGTTAACCCTTGAGTTACCCTTCAAGTTCCACCCTTGACCCTTCGCGGACAAATAATGGATTTCACACTGAAAGTTGGGCTTTGGAAATCTCACCCACAA
>JAPTGZ010000026.1:1282601-1293773 GCA_029814645.1 Fowleria isostigma | reverse complement strand
AAATAAAATAAAATAAAATAAAATAAAATAAAATAAAATAAAATAAAATAAAATAAAATAAAATAAAATAAAATAGGTAGGCTCCAGTGACCCCGGTGACTCACATATTTAAATTTCTTATATATTGATAGGATTAATGTTATTTATATACACAAATTTCATTAACTTCATATCTTACATTTATTCTTACATTAATTATGTAGTACATGTAGTTATCCAGAGAACTTTCTATCCGTAGGAGATTAAAAATGATGATTTGTCTGAAAGAATAGAGGAGTGGTTCCCAAACTTTTTCATGCGAGATCCAGCTCTCAGTTTGTCTCATCTGGTCCTAATTTATATAAATACAACTTGAATTATTTTAATAATGCCTGGCTTTATACAGACTCTTCTAATGTCAAAATGTTTTGGGGTTTATTTACATTCTCTTTATATATTCAACATAATTTTTCTTATTGTGCAGTCTCTTATGTATGGTCTTCTAGATGCACTTATTACCTCTACATTTTTTTTATTTACAATTCTATTTTAATTAAGAAGCTGAATTCACATAGACAATGTCTGGCCAAATAAAACCAAAAAAATTATGAGGTAATGTCTAACATTAATATTTCCAAACGCCGTTTACTTAACTAATCATAAAGTTTAAAAAAACAAAAACAAACCTGAAACCATCAGTTAGTTAAGTAACATAACTGAAATGTATATGATGCCTAAAAAATACCTGAATGTACAGAAGGTTTGACCATAATCACAAATCCTGCTGAAACATGTATGAGTTTAAAACCCAAAGGTTTATACATGAGTATAATAAATGCATCAGTGATATGAACTGCTGTCAGAGACACATAAGAGGACACAGTGACTGCATATGTTAAAAAAAATTGTACTTAATAAAAATACTATAACATAGAAGGGAATCATGTCACATTAACATCACATGACTAAGTCAGATAAATTCTGTAACATCTTAGGGACAAATCTTTAAAAATAAATCTCAAAATGCAATGCAACAAAAACAGAAGAGGTCACACACAAAGTAAAAGCAAATTGTATTTATTAAAGTCTTCATGTTTTTTTTAAATCACATAAAAAATCTGTTTAAAGTTTACATGAACAAGTTAGAAAAAATTAGTTAAATATTAAAATCCTTCAAATACACAATTTTCCTCAAAAACAAGTCATAAATCAGTGGTTTTACCAGTATTTGACTTTCATAGTTTCACAGACATTAAACTGTCCTAATTAAAGATAAATCACATTTTATTAGTCAAACAAACTACACATAGTTAAGACTCATTGAACCAAATGAAGTAGAAAATTACTGACTCAAGTTCAATGTGTTTCATTATGAAATGACTGAAAAACAATGTTAGGTTTAATGTTTTGAGACAGAGATGACTCCTTCCACAAAAATAACTTTGATTACACGAGTAGTGTTTTAATAAAGACTATATTCACAGGAGGTTTTGAGCAGGTTTATGTAAATTCATAAAGTCGTGAAGGGTTTATTATAGAGAGGAATCGATCAGATGGTTCTGAACTGTTTGGAATGACTTTGATTTGGTCCATTAATAAACTCAAAGATTCTACAAATAAAGCTAATTAAACACTAAATTAAAATTCTTCTCATGGAGAGAAACCTACAGTTAGATTATTAATACTAACTAGCCTTCAAATGGTGAAATATTCAAAGTGTTTATGCAGAATTTTTCAGAATATTATAATATTCTGATTTTCCTACTGCTTGTGTCAAGTTATTCTGTTTGAATGTTTCACAGTGAACCTTATTCTGAAAGCAGCATTTTCCACTTAACCCTCAAAGACATTAACAACCACCGATGATGGAAGCATCTACTGAACTAAAAGGATTAACTTTTTCCATGTATGATATAAGGATACAATTGGTGATAAAGTTATGTTTTTCTTAGTTTTCTCTGTTTTGATAAGATAACCTTTGTATTAATTCTGAGCTTTTATGAAAATCTACAAGATCAGTAAAATAAATATAGGAAAATACCTGTAAAATGCAAAATGCAGAGGATATTTTAATAAATGATGATAATTGCTTAATAAAGGCTAAACAGAGAAAAATTAATTTGGAAGCTGAATCAAAAAAAGTTGTCAGTCTTTAAGGGTTAAGATACAGGTGATGTGTGGATATTATTCAGGTTTTATGGCTATTACTTTAATGTATAGTCAACACATTCTGAATATAAACCCACATTTCTGTCCAGAAAGAGACACAAACACTTGGATTTTGATTTTCAAGACAGTGTTTGAGTCTAAAACTGGTGAAAAATGTTCCGTGATCCTGCACCTGCATGTTAACGGGAATATTAGTGAAATGCTCATTATTACAACATGTAAACAGCCTAGTAGAAACACTGTATTTTTCAGAATAAAGGCAAAAAAAATGGAATATTTGCTTTTAAACATTCTGATTAATCAACACTCATTTGTTTTCTGTAAACCACCACATCCACCTGGTGGTGAAACAGCGTCACTGCACACAAATACACAAATACACACACAGATCTGTGCCTTCAGTGTTTTAGTAACTGTAATATTAAAGGAGCATCCCAGTAATTGTTCATATTTAAGTCACATACATTCTTCCTCTTTTAGGTTATATTTTCCTAAAATATGCAGCTGTAAAATTCCAAAGATGAACCAAGCAAGAAATTGACCGTAAACATTTGCACATGATTGGTGTTAAAACTGTTCCTCCGTAGACACAGTACCTGTATTACAGTCAATGAAAAACCTGTGATTCTATCAAATTACTCCACCAATTACACATATGACGTTTGTCCGTTTAAAGATAATTTTCGAAGTGAAAAAAGTGTGAGTTTGTTGTAAAACAGCTTAAGTATCAGACAATGGAAATCTATAAATGTAAAGACTCCACACCTGAATGTCATGAAGGTATCGCCATGGTAACGGTCTCTGCGCAAAGTCTGAAGAGAAAACCATTAAACCTCTTTAATATGTTTCCACCTCAAAGATGAATGTAAAATGTTTCCATTCAGCTGTTTTAGCACAAAACTACACGTTTCTTTACCACAAATGACACTTTCATCATAAAATTAATTCTTAAATGGACATATGCATAAATGGTGACACAATGCACATTCATTTCTGTTCACTGACCAATGTTTTTATAGATTTTCTGAAACTTAGGTTCCATGGGGCACAGTGGAATGGGCGGGGCTTATGCTGCCTTCACATGCTGTGAGAATTATAGCAAATACTAGTTACAAATTGGAAAATTGCACATAAACACCCCCTTTAGTCATATTTTCCACTGGAGAACTGGGACAAAACTGTGATACACAACCTTTTCAATATGGCAGAACAACGAGGGATTCATGGCCAACAGTTTTATCGACGTTCTGCTGCTGTTAGCTGATGATTTTGCACGTTTATAACATGCATAATTTGGGGGAAAAAAAAGTGCTGTATCAGATGAATTAACACTTCCAAAGCAGTTTTATCCAAATATCAAGTCTCTATAAATTGTGTTTCAGCTATTTTTCATTTCACTATAATTCGAGTTCACTAGTGAAAAGGGTCATCTTCCCAACAGCACCTGAAGGCAGCATTAGACTCTTTCTGGTCTGGTCATTGAATTCTACATCACTGATATCGACATATTGTCCAGGAGAAACACAGTTTAGTAAAGAGAGGAGTTGTGTTTTTCTGGATTAAAAACACTCCAACTTAACCCATAAAGACCCAAACAGCCACTGGAAACCAAAAGCATCTACTCATTTAACTGATTCATACCTGTTGATCCACTAATCCTATCAATACATGTATATAATTGGTGTAAAATGATGTTATTCATCTTTTCATAGTCATCAGATATGACCCATTTGGATGTTCAGAGGCTCTGTAGTTACTGTGGAAACTTCTACACCATTGATTCACCAGTAAAACCCATGGAGTTGGATCAATGACAGTGGATGGACACACTGGGTTTATGTTCAGTTTATGATAGATTTTGGTGAAAATGTAGATTTTTTTTTCAGTTTTCACAGTTTTTATATAATAACAGTTGAATTTGGTGCCTCAGGGTTCTATTCTGGATCCTGTTTACTTTGTATATGCTACTACTGGGTCGTGTTTTCTTTATTTTTCCCTGTTTCTGCCATTATGACAATAAACTTTAATCTGAGCTTTTATGAACATGATCAGTAAATTAAATATAAGAAAATACCTGATTTTTACTGAAAAAAAATGCAAAATACAGAGGATAATATAATAAATGGTGATAAGTCACTTCAGGTTAAATAGAGAGAAAAAATAATTTGGGAACTACTACAAAAATATCTCAGGGTCTTTAGTGGTTAAATGAGTTATTTTTTATAATTAATAGTTAATGATGTGTATGATCTGTTTACCCCACATAGATCATAAAACTAAATATATAATTCAACTCATAGACATAAGGTGAGAATGATCGGCAGATGGCTTTTCCCTGCTCCAAACTATCTTAATAATATCAGCCAGTATGAGTGGTCTTCCAGTAAAAACATCCACTGTGTAATGGAATGGAGGCTGGAGGTAAAGTGGGTTTACTGGGACAAAACCACTGGGATGCTCCTTTAAGACCATTACAAACCCACCCTGCTGTGGCGTCTGCATTTCTATCCGATGTAGTAGTTAGTGGGAACAAACGGCATCTTGCTGACGGTGGCCGGCACTGCTTTTTTCCTGACCTCCACCTGGATCGCTGTCCCGTTTTTAGCGAACGCAGCCTCCACGTAACCCATGGCGATGTTCTTCTTCAGACAGGGAGACGGGCAGCCACTGGTCACTTCTCCTAAAAAGAAGTAACGACGCAGAAAAGGGGATTAATTACAGTATTTACTGTTACATGTTGATAGTTTGGATGAATTTTGATGAGATATGAAATTATTTATGGCATATAAATGTGAAAAATGTATGATAATAAACCATCTCTTAATATCTGCATAACAGTAGTGGATGGGAGAGTGTATACCACAGGTGTCAAACATACGGCCCCTGTGCCAAAGGGGTCTAATCTGGCCCCTGCGATGAATGCATGAGATGCAAAAATTACACTGAAGATATTATCAATTATTTTAGTTCAGGTTCCACAAACAGACCAATATGCTCTAAAGTAGGTCAGACCAGTAAAATAATAACATAATAATCTATAAATGATCACAACTACATATGTTTCTTTGTAAATGTAAACATTTTCAAGTAATTTTACTGTTTTACACTAAAACAAACTATCGTTTTACAAAAATGTGAATATCCAGAATAAATATGAACAAACGGAAATGTATTTATATAAATCAGTGTAATTGTACCCATATTTTGCCTGTTATTAATTTTATTTTGTAGATCAACTGTGATCTGTGTGTCATAATTTACATGTAAAAATGATAAACTTGAGACAGAATATTGTTAAAATTGTACTTAGTGTTGTTAAGAAATTTCAGGTTGTGGTTGTTCATGTTATTCAAAGTTTTTAAAGGACAGTAAACAGTTTCATAAATTTTTTTTTAGCTTTTTTTAACCCTAAAACATAGAGGAAAGGTTGTAGTTGTCAGTAATTCTATATTATTCTGTTATTATTTTACTGGTCTAATTATGCTGGTCTATATGTTGAACCTGACCTCTAGTGTGTTTGACGTCCCTGGTGTACACAATCACATCTGCATTATTTCCTCGACTTGTTCCCTGTCTTTGGTTTGTTGCTGACCTATGACCTTTCCGTCGGCGCTCAATATGGGGGTGTGTGGTCTGACGGGGGGTCCTGTTGACACCAGACCCACTCTCTTCTTCGCTGTTTTGGCTTTAATCTGAGGTACGATGATGTCGGCACCGGGGAAACCCTTCGTCTGACGTCGGCGCTTCCCTGAGGACAAAGAGACGATAAAAGTCACAGACATGTGGATCTGCATCCATTCATGTGTCTCTGAAATAATACATAAAACCAGTCCCTGTTTCTACAGGCAGGTTCAACTCAGACCTATGGTCCACACTAAAGTGGCTTCTACGGGTGTGGTGGTGTCGTCTATGTCGTTGCCGTAGAGACAGAGCCCCGCCTCCAGCCTCAGACTGTCCCTGGCGCCCAGACCGGCCAGCTTCACCTCCGGGTTTTTCAGCAGCGTCTCCGTCAACTCCACCACCTTGGTTCGAGGGACGGAGATCTGAGAAAGACAGAGACACAAGAGGATTGAATTATCATCAATGTTAGAAGATACTAGAGTGTTGAGTTGTGGGAATCCATGATTATCAGGAGAGTTGATCAAATGTGTGTCTGAGTTTTTGTAGAAGTGAGTCATAACTATAGTAAAAGTGAACTTGTTGAGTTTGTCAGTGTCAGTGATGAGAGTTGTTTATTGATAGTTATCTTATATATTTGTTTAAAAGGCTATACATCATTACGACTTCATCACATTCACATTATGGATGTGTGACCTTAGAGGAATGAAGATGGAAAACAAAACTATGAATTGAATTGAATTGCCTTTATTTGTCATTGCACATTTTCAGAGCAACGGAATTGGAGCAGTATGGATGAAAGATTCAAATGGAAATAATCTTTGAAAGAACACTGATATATACTTTATACATAATTTGATATATAATCTGTTGCTTAAATCCCACAAATATGAGTTATACAGATTAGTTTGTAGAGTTTGTAACATGACTTCTTATAGAGAAACGTGGGTGACTGTGTTAAATTCACTCAGAAACCGCCTGCCAATCAAACTGATGTCGATCCATAACCATACATCCTATCTCCAAAATTCTTGATACTGAGGCTTGTGGAGAGTCTTCTGAATGTATCGATGTAAAAAACATAGAAAAGAAAACCTCAGAACTGAATAAGCAGTGACTGTGGAGTTAGTCAAACATGTTAGTAACAGAACTGTAACACTGGAGTGAATGAGACAAAAATAGTCACTATGTGGACTTAGAGGTCTGTAGATCAAAACCAAAACATTTTAAGATTAAAAGGTAAATAGTCATTGAAAGAAAAGTTTTTCTAACATTTAGATGTATAAATTGTTGCTGAATTTGCAGAAATGTGAGTTATGGAGAGTTGTTTATAGATTTTCTAACATTAAACCCAACCCTCTCCACTCTAAGTTACAATGGGGACGATTTCAGCCAATCAGTTGTAAGCATTCTGTTCCCCATGTATGGTATACTAGTGTTATATACTACTGAAGACTCGTGTTGTATAATGATATGTTATACATGTTGTGCACACACAATGTTTGTCAGTATAACTGCCACATCTATGTACACTTGTGTGTATTTTCTACATGTACAGTCTCTGTATTTTCTACATGAACAATCTTCCTGTACAATTCAATATGTATAGTTTGACATTTACATTCTATAAGTCTATTTGTTCTCTTGTATCTTTCTATGTATGACTGTGTACACATGTGTGAGATGTATATTAACATGTTGATTATTGTACATGTATATGAAATTGCCACTGTACATGGAGTGCATAAGCTCAAAATAAAATAAAATGAAAATGAAAAATGAAAATGAAATGTATGGGGTTTGATGTGTCGCATTGTCATTGGAGAAACAATTCTTGACCCAAAATACATAATTAATCCAAAAGACAAAGGATAAATCTGTTTAGTTTATCAGTTATAAAGCCGACACGCATGCACACAGAGGACACTTGGCTTCTACAATATATAACTGTTGTATTAAAACAGTCTGAGTGGGAACATGTGTAAACTATCTGACCTTTATTAGGTGTGTTATCATGTATATTTGGATTTCACAGCTGTATGTTTGGCCATTTCATGTGTTTTGTTTTGTATGTCATCTTTGGTTTTTTTTTAAATCCTGGGATCACATTGGAAACATGTTTTTATTGTAAACATTTCCATTTTTCATTATTTCTTTGTCTGAGGATTCATTTATTGGAGTGAGTTTGTGTGAGCGTGGGCGTCACCTCCACCCCGTCCTCGCCGGTGTAGCCACAGCGCGTCACCCTGCAGTCGCGGACGCCGAACACGGTGGCCAGAGTGGACGTCATGAAGGTCAGCTTCCCGAGGTCGTCCTTCAGACCCTCCTGAAGGACCCGAGACATGGATGGACCTGACGACACACATAGACATGTATTCACACAAACACAACCAACATCCTCTAATACAACAGTCGCCATGGCAACGGGGAGGTAAAGGGGACAGGGGAAAGGGTCTGTTTTTGTCAGCCAAGGTCAAAAAGAGGATGCATTTCCTAAAAACTAAATGAGTGTTTCACTAAATATCATGAATTTATTTATTTATAGCTCATTGACATTTCAACTTCCATGTGTACCTTCCTTCAATGTCGACAAAGTTTAGAACAGTTTTGAGAAATTTAGATTTTTGACAAATTTTTTAAAATGTTAAAAATGGGCCTTTCCTTCTAATGTTCCATATTTTGATGGTTTATAACATGTAAATAAATGGTGAGTTCAGTTACTACTTAAGGAAATATTAAACTTTTACCAGCCATCTGACAGTAGCAGGAACTTTGTTGTAGAAATGCAAATATCAGCTGATTACAGAATGGACACAATGACCTACATGTTCATTTGTGATTATTTCTGATTTCAAAATATATATTTGACACTGTAGGTTTATCTTGAATTGTTGATGCAAAACATATGAAGATGTATTTGACCTTTATCTTCCTTGTTTTAGTTGTATTTTGCTATAATTTCACTCTTAAACATTGTTGTTGTTCTCTTCCATGTTAGATTCAACTGAAATGAGGCTGAAGAAATGAGATGGAAGTAAAAAAGTAGAAGATGAGAAAATAAACTGTATATGAACTGTAGAGAAGGCCAGAACAGAGGAAGAGAGAGGGGGGAAAACAAAGTCCTGTTTTACCTTGTACAGCGATCAGTGCTTCATCAAGAAACTCCAGGTCCACATCGAAACCTGCAGCTTTCATCTCTGCCACCTTGGCCTGAAGGAAACACACACCACATGGATTCATTCAAGTTGAACATGGATTAAATAAACAGTTCCAGTGTCCGTGTACATCAGGGTCTGTTCTATTGAATCAATCCTAGTTGAATGTGTGAGATTCAGGTTCTGTTCTACGTTGGAGTCCTGTGGTCTGGATGCAGGAGATTAATCTAACAGTGGAAGTGGGCGGGGCTTTCACCGGGGGAGAACTCAACTGAGGCTTACGTTCATACAGCAGGCAAATGTGTCCCAAATCCAATTTTTTTCGCCCATATCTGACCTATATCTGATCTGTTAAAGACAGTTTCAACAACACAAATTCGATTTTTTTAAATCCGACCCAGGCCACTTTCAAATGTGGTCTTAAATCTGATATATATCTGATATTTTGCATTATGACTTCAGTCTGAATGGTCATGTCACATTTATCTGACCTTTACGTCATTGAAATGTGATTATCATCACAAATCTGCATCTCAGGAGGAGGAGTGACTGAAAAAACATGTTTACTTCCGTAAATACAGTGTGTGTCTGCGTGGTCACGTATTACGTCAGGACCTCTTTTGTGCATGCGACGCATGTCAGGCTCATATTCAGTTCATACTCAAAACTGATAAAAGTGGCTTTTAATGTGTAATATAAACCAGCACACAAAAAAAATCAGATATCGCCCAAAAATCTGAATTGTGCATTAAAACCTAATGTTTGAACATAACCTAATTCAAAGTTTATATATGACTTCTATCAGGGATCAGTAGGAACTAGATTAATATCTGGAACCATTTACATGTTATAAAACATCACTATATGGACCATTAGCATTATTAGTATTACAAAAATTCAGAATAAATTAAAAAATCAAAATTTTTAAAATTTACGAACAAACTTTGTCGACATTTTCCAAAGGAAGAAACATATAAAATTAGAAATGACTCCAAACTACTCTGGAAAAACTGACTGATGTTAGTAGAGGGAAGGGAGAATAATTTGAACAAATCTGAAAAACTTTACTCAAATGTGTTAACTAATGAAGTCTACAGCCACCAACTTCATCATAATGTAAATGTGGAGTTGTTCAATGTGTGAAATGTCATTTTTTTTGTTTTTGTTTTGTAAAGCTGTTTCTTTTTCTTTTGTTTCTTGGTCTGTTTTATAAAATGTGTAAAAACCAATTAAAATATTGTACAAAAAAAACCCAACAGACATGAATCTGATCTGTAGTTTCATCAGAGAACATAGCTCATGGTCTATGGTGGTCCCTGTGAATGTACCTTCATATGAGCCGAGTCTTTGTCAGCACAGCCGGCGTTGGACACCACGTAGAGGTAACCCTGGTCAGTTTTTGTCACAATGAGGTCATCGATGATCCCGCCTTTATCATTGGTGAAGAGAGACAGTGTTCCCTGAGAAAAAACAACACAGGACAATGGGTTTAACAGGGACTAACAGGGACAAAAACAGGGACAAAGTGGGACAAAATTAGGGTGAAGATTGAATAGGGTTCCACTCCTGTGCAGCTGTAACTGTCACTGAGGCCTGAACAAATGCACGTTATCTCAGTGGGACGAGGCTGTCCCCTCTGGATGCACTTCCTCTAACACAGAACCAGGATGTTCTTATGTTTCAAACTGAGCGGAGAAGACCAGTCATTAATCCTTTTGAACAGTAAACATTCATTCATTCATCTTCTGAACCCGATTTATCCTCACTAGGGTTGCGGGGCGGAGCCTATCCCAGGGGAATAGTGAACATGAATTTGTATATTTGATTAAGTTTTCTCAGCTCAGTAGGTTATATTTATGTCATATGGGGCAGTGGTGATCTTGAACAGGTTTCCTATCAAGTATTTTTATTGTTCGTTTAACCCTTAAAAAACCAAGCCATTTATGTCTATTTTTTGTCCTGGCCTCTCTGTCCATTAATGCATGTATAACCTCAACCCTTTTATGCACAGTCAAGTAATGAACTTTTTTTTTTCTTTTTTCAGAACAACGTGAACAATGATAATATGTATTCTAAAATGATGCCACATGAATGGATCAATAGTTATATGAGTATAACAACAAAAGGAAAAAAACAGAAATTGAATGTCACTGAATTTAATTCAAAAAAGACGGAGATCAACAATGTACAAACTTTTTCATTTTCAAATATGTTTCTCTCAGGCCTTGGCTATCAGGAGAAAAAGATCCCA
>JAPTGZ010000026.1:1237575-1248417 GCA_029814645.1 Fowleria isostigma | reverse complement strand
CACAAACAAACAGACAGACAGACAGACAGACAGATAAACGCCGGCAAAAACATAACCTCCTTGGCGGAGGTAATAAAATCATGTCACTATGAGAATAAAGTCATAATATAATGAGAATAAAGTCATAATATTTTGAGAATAAAGTCATAATGTAACAAGAAAAAACTACTTTTCTGGATTAAAGTTGTAATATTTTGAGAATAGTCACAATATAATGACAATAAAGTTGTAGTTTTAAAAAAAAACATTTAATTAAAATAATGTCATACTTTTGTGGGAGGGGATAACATCTCAGTAATCTGGTTCAGTTCAACAGAAGTAAAGTTGCTGCTTTGCTTGTTGCGTTCACTTTAACTGGAAATTGTCACATTTATTTTCAAAATATTATGACTTTAATCTCAGAAAAGTACATTATTTTGGTTAAATAATGAATTTTTTCTACATCTTTATTCTCATTATATTATGACTTTATTTTAGAAATATTACTTTATTCTCGTGGTAACAAAAATTTTTATTTCCTTATGTGGCCCTAATACACCGTTGTAGTTTCCTGGTTAAGTACAATCAGCAACTGTCTGAGCAGACATCACAGACGTTCCACACAGTCATTATGACCAAGTACTCTAAAGTCAGTATCTGACTACTGTGGTCTGGACAATATGAGCTTTAGAAGCCTCTGGAACATGAGCATCAACTCATGTGAAACTAAGTACTCGGTCAAATGATTCCTGAAATTTAAACTGATTTTAATAAATTGTCTACTGGTTTAATTTTATGTAAGAATGGAGGCATGTTATTGATATCAATTTAACTACAAAAAACGACATTTGTTACATGTCTGATAAGTTCGTGGCAGACAAATACAGTATTTGCTCTTCCACAGTTATACTAATATTAATTTGGTTTTTCAAGTTTTCATTGCACAAATATTGAAAGCCCCGCGTTAGCAGGGCATCAAAAAATTGGGTAAAACTCTTATTGTTCCTCTCCACGGAAATCTTTAGTAAAAGGCGAAAGATTTATACGATCTGAAGAGAAACAAGAGTGTACTGACCCTTAACAGTCTAAGTGTGAGACCCCATTCTCCGCCCCATCCTCCTCTCTCAGGGTCCCTCTGGAGTTCATTCATTTATCCAATATGACATAATTACGCATTTCATTTAATGCATAATTTAAGAAATACATAAAGTTTTATCAAATTATTTGAAAATATTGTTATTTTATAAAACTAATCCAAATTGAGAAACGGACGCAATGCATCATGGGAACTTAATGGCCGCGGTCTCGTTTCCATAAACATAGTAACGGTATTTTCAATCAATTTACGGCCAAATACATCTTAAAAGTAACGAATATTTACATAAAATGACATAATGTTATAATTTATCGTGTTTCTAACTTCATATTCTTATCCTTATGCTGAATTCTAACGCTCTGATGTTCGGCTGACTACAGCGCATGCGTGGTTCATATAACTAAACGGAAGCTTCCGGTCAGTAATTCATCTGAGAATCTGCGACGAAACAGGGATTAAAACTGTTTCTGTTCTGCAAATTAAAGGTGTGTGTGTAATGTTGGGGTGGATTTGGAACGGGAATGAGACTCACGTACAGATTTAACCGAATGGAGGGAAGAAAAAAAAAAAGGACTGTAGTTCAAGTCTTCTGGTTTCAGTCCTGTACAGAGGCTTTGGATTGTTTTATTATTTTATCTACAGAGTTAAAAATCATGTAAGACTGACTAAAGTAAATATTAGGTTATGATGAGATGTATTCTAAGATCCAGATCTGAATTCGGCCTAAGTTAATATAGAGTTAATATAGTTAATCTAAATGTAGTTAATCTAAACTCTTACTGCCTAGTTTAAACTAAAGTATCCAATTAAAATCATAAATGCACAGAGAAGTCTGTTCAATACAGGGTTAGAACAGGAGTAAAAACTAAAAAAAGAACAGGGTTTATAGACTCGAGTTAACAGCAGAGGTGGTTGAAGTACTCATAAAAGTACAACTATTTGTGCGAAACAAATACTCTTGTAAACGTAGAAGTACTAATTCAATTCCTTAAGTAAAAGTTAAAAAGTACAACTTCTCAATTGTAATCAAGTACAAAAGTAAAAGTTGAAACTGAATTTTTTTTTTTTTTACCATGAATAAAATAATACATTTAACTAAGCAAAATCATCAAAGTTTCTGTTTTCTAATTCCATAGTGAATGAAGTGATATATTTGGCGTAGTGTCACATCCGTTTAGTTTGAAAAAGTAACGAGTCTATTTTGAAAATGTGAGGAGAAAGTACAGATAGTTATGTAAGAGTACATAAATCCACCCCTGGGTTACACGTACCCCCATTTGAGAAAGACTGGTTTAAATAATCATAATAACACTGACATCTGATCTGGACTAATGTAAATGTAGGCTATGAACAAAAATTTCAACTCTGTTTATGTAAATCCGTGATCAGAGTTAAATAAATGTGTGTTTTGAGGTGAACCCTTTCACTCATCAGGGACCATGAGCTGATCTCAGACCAGCTGTCGTGTGTGTTTGTTTAATCTGATGTTGAAGTTAATCTGTGGGACCTCGTATGTTTGTGTATTTTCTCATTAATGAGTCTAAATTGCAGTTTTCAACATGTCTGTGTGTAGCCGGGGCTACTTGGTTTGTTCGGTGCAGAACTGACACTCTGCGCATGCGCTGTGTTACTGTGTTTCCCAGTGAAGGCGGTGAATAAAACAACACTCAACTCAAACTCAGACACACACTCAAACCCACAAACTGCACGGTTCCACTCAGCCTCCGTTGTTACCTACATTGTTCGGGTATTTGTCGGAGCGGCCGCCGGTTCCCGCCGGTTCCTCCTCCCGCTGGTTCCGCCTCAGGATGAACAGCTGATCCCAGGTCGGTTATTTACGCACAGCAGGATCCAAGGGTTGAACGGTGGAGACTCTGCTCTGATCCACGGTCAGATTCTATAAACACACCCACACTCCCACGTGTGGACATGTCGGTTTGTCAGTGGTCTATGGAGGGACGACTGCCCCCAGTGGACGGAGGTGGAACTACAACAAACTATTAGACACGAATATAAAAACTGAAAATACAAGAGTTTATTTGACATTATCCTACACAATAACATAATTAAAGACATGTTCATTATAAATTTGTACATATTGCATCGGTATTGTAAGTATGTATGTTCTATTTCAATCTAAACATATATATAATTTTTTTAAATTTATTTTTTAGAATAAACTTTGTCACTACACATGTACAGGTACAAGATAACAAATGCAGTTGAGAATCCAATCAGAAGTACACTCATAAATATTCAAATAAATAACACATTTCCTTTTTCTTTATAAATATTATATGTTGTTTTCATTGTGTATTTTCAGTCTGTTTTCCCTCCACTTTATTTTTTGTAAATTGTCGCTTCCACCTGTGAAATTTCCCCACAGTGGGATCAATAAAGTCTTATCTTAATCATGACATATTTCAAGCTAAAATCAGCTGTTTTTGAAACACAATCATATTTTTGGAATGAAAACACATGTATAAAACTCTATATAAACAATTTGTGGTTCAAATCCACATAAACAAAATAATGGAAAAGGTAAAAAAAAAAAAAAGTGGAGAAAATTCACTGTAAAAATGAGCAAATTAAAAGGGAAATTTCAGTCATTCCATAAACACAAGTTAAATAGATGTAGAGCCAATGATGTAAAAGGAAAATAGTCATTTACATCCATTTCTACAAATTCATTTGGTGTTAATACTACAAAATATTCTGTTACATTTAAATTTTGTATTTTAAATTTCTGTAAAGCATAAAAATATAATTAAAATACCAAAAGTGGAAATGCAGAATGGAACTTTCACAGTAACATGATGTACAATTAGAGTTATTCTGTATTAACATGTTCTTCTTTAATGTTGTAGTGGGTGATGAAGACTACAAGTTGACCACGTTTACTCCAAACTTCTGTTCAAACCTTTGAGCTGAGGTTCATGGTGGTATTTATCTACCAAGACAGAGGAGAGATGGAGGAAACAACTGTTGAACTGGTCCAGAGCTCCATTTATTCACATGGGAAACCTAGAACCTCGTGACTGTGTGTTAATAAAAAATAATGCTGTTTAATTTTCTCAAAAATAAATGAGTATGAAGGCAAATGATTGAAGTGAAGCATTAAATTCTAGGGAAAACAATATAAAGTGAAAAGTTTGGACCTTTTATTCAACTTCTCCCAGTTTTCATTGGTCCGTTTCAGAGTTTATTCCCATCTGTCCCTGGTTTCTGTTACGAATTATCTAATCGATCAAACAGATGAAACTGTTTATAAACTAAAGAGGAAGGCTAAGTGAACGATGGTAACAGATGTTTGGTTTTTCAGGGACTCCTGATGAGATTTAGTTCTGGTTTATGATTTATGAGGAACACTGGCAGGACGTACTCCATCATCTGTCCACCAGAGGGCGACATTTATCTCAAAATGAGGGAAATACAAGCTCATGTCCAGTTTTTAACCATTTTATTTGATCATATTTATAAAGTTTAGTGCACATTATTGGTTTCTTGTCAAAACTAAACTACATTTCTAAAGAAAATAACTACAGATTTTCTTTTACTTGCCTTCTGAATAGTTGGGAAGTCGATTATTTAATTGATTTAATTCATAAATTACTAAACATGTATTCTATGAAACCAGAATCGGACCTCATTAAATCCAAACTGTTGTTGTTTTGTACATTTCTTGCCTCTTTTCTCCCCATCATAACCCCTTTGTGACCACACAGAACACGTCAGTACAAACTGAACACAAACCAGACTTTTACCAAAATGTTTGCTTTATTTTTTCTTTTTTTTTTTATCCAGGGCAACTCATTCAAGGATAATCAAGGAGAAATAAGCACTAATGTTTCATTAGATTTTTTTTATTTTTTTACATTTTGTCAGAGATGGATGGTGAATTTATCAGAATTGGTCAAAGTAAAACAAAAAATAATAATAATAATAAATGAATATATAATAACAATACATTAATAATTAATTCAATACAATGAAGTGTGGCGTCGATGACAGAATAACAATGGCCCGGAAACGGAGGGTTGTTATTGTTTTCACGCTTCTGCAATAATCACCAGCACTAACTCAACTCAACTCAATCAACAACAGCAGAGGAAGAAATGGAGCGCGCTCACAACGGTCCGACCCCGCCTCCCCGACAGGAAACACTTTTTTTTATTTAAATAATATTTTATCAAAGCTTCGTTTTTTTTTTAATCTTCATAAAATGTTTCTAAAACTTATCTGTCTGTCTTTAAACTTTTCTCTTTTTTTTTTTTTGCATTTTTGATTCTTTTTCCTTTTCAGAGATTTTTAGTTTGTTGTCTCCACTTTACCGCAATGTGTCCATTTTTGCAAGTGTGTGTGTGTGGGTCAGTGTGTGTGTGTGTGTGTGTGTGTGTCCTTGGCTGAGGCTTGTGTGGGTTGTGTAAGTGCTCATGTGGATGCAAAGCGTGATGGTGGCGATGGTTGTGTTTGTGTTTTATGTTCTTTCACTGCTTCAAATGTCAAACACTCAAAACTAAAAGGTCTGTGTATTTTATTTGCACATAAATGTTCGTCTGGATTTTACTGCTTTCACTAAAGGGAGAGAGGACTTCAGCTGTAAAAAATAAGGTTGTAATACCACTGGCGGTCACTAGATGCTGCTCTAAAAACCCCCCAACTCTCCTCAACTTCTGCGATAAACAGTTGTATAGTTTTAACATAAACTCATTAAGTTAAACTGAAGCTTATTGATCAGTCAGACAAGAATGACATGAGTCTGCTCTCTGATCGGAGTCAAACAGGGTCATTAAGTATCATTTATCATATAAGATGAAGACTTTAATTTTTCTCCACAGAAATTATTCAGAAGTGACTCATCATTTCAACAGATGGTGATTCATTCCATCCATTTGAATTTGACTATTTTACCAAACAAATCTACTGTGAAGCTTACTTGTTGAATATAGATGAGGCCGAAATAACTTGAAATAAACTGCATTTTAAAATAATGAATCCATAAACATTGTGGGTTTTAACTATTACATAATTCTACATGAATCATTCTTGATTAATAACCTGTTTGGTTTATAGTTTATTTCGTCCTCTGTATAATTTTATATAATGCACCTGTTTATTCTGCAAAATTCAGAGGGTGTGGCTGCTGTGATTGACAGCTATGTTAGTGGAAGTGGGTGGGGTTTTCAGTAGGTTATGGCGTTATACCTTCCTGTCTAAATTCCTCCCTCTGTTTCCGTTAAATTAGGGGGAAATGGACCGAAACTGGCCGCCACAGGTTCAAATGTGACCCGTGAAATTAATTTCAGTTCCAAGCTCCAACATTTGGATTATTTTATGCCTGTTATTAAATATTTTGTGTCCTTGTACATCTGATCTGTAATACACATATGCATAAATAAACTGAGGCATTATATTGTTAAAATTTCACTTATTTTTCTTGAGAAATTTCAGGTTTTTAAGGTTATTCACACATTTTTGTGAAAGGGTAGTTTGTAAATGTACAAATTTTCATCATTTAATTTTCGTTTTTGCACTAAAACAAAGGGAACATTTGGAGTTCTTGTTATTCATATGCTGTTATGCATATACATTATCTCTGTACTGGTCTGATCCATTTGAGATAAACTGGGCTGGAACCAGACCTAAACTGAATGTGATGCCCCTGCATTAAACCAACAGGTGACGTCATCATGAGTCCGTCCACAGGTCGCAGGTTTTCGACATGTTTATAGTTCAAACAGTAAAATCCACCTTTATGTGCACTTCAAATACATCATCAGGTGCGTCTCGTATGGTGACGGCAGTAGAGACATTCATACTGACAGGTTTAACGCTGGCTCAAGCAACAAGGTGTGTGTTTGTGAGTGTATGTGTGTGTGTGTGTGTTATAGAGGAGTGTGGTGCTCATATGTGCAGTGTCTACATATGTGTAAGAGCGTGTGTTCATGTAAGTGAACGTGAGCCCAGTGTGTAAAGCTTATGTGTGTGAAACCGCTGCATGATGGGAGACAGGACATGTGTGTGTGTGTGTGTGTGTGTGTGTGTGTGTGTGTGTGTGTATGTGTATGTGTGTGTAGTAGAAGGCACAGAGGGTGGTGTGGGAGGCTCAGTCTCTCAGGTCCATACTGGAGCCGAACAGGGCCACCAGCTGCTCCTCATAGTGGGCGATGTTCCTCTTCATGATCTCCTTACAGGAGCCCAGGAGGCGCTCAAACGCCTGCACGTCTATTACTGAGGAGAAGAGGAGGAGGAGATTCAAAATGTTTACTGTCACGAGTACAGTAAAGAAACAGGATTCCATGCACAATGAAAATTTTATTTTATTGTCCACAATGAATACCACAAAGGTTTAAGATAAAGATAAAAAAAAAGAAAATTAGAGGAGGAGGAAGAGGAGAAGGAAGAGACAGGAGGAGGAAGAAGAGAGGAGAACAGAGGAGGAGGAGAGTCTGTGACAGTGGTGTTACAGTTGCATGGACTGTTTCTTTGATTATACACACACACACACACACACACACACACACACTCATATATATATATATATTACTGAAATATAATCTGGTCTTTCAAAGATGTCATAGATAATGAATGAGTCACAGAGAAACTGACAACATTTAAGACAGAAATCAACTGAAAACCACCTGAATATATTTGAATTACATTAAGTTTCTGTAGGTGTGACAAATTACAGACAGAACCCATGACTGGAACAGGTTTAGTTCTGGGTCCAGGTCCATTGGGTTTTAACGGTTCCTTTTTTTCAGATAAATAATCAGCTGTGACCAGTCAAAAACACTCTCAGGCGTCAGACACAGATGACGGTGGAAACATGAGGTGGTTCAACAACACTCAGACCTTCAGCTTTATCTGAAAAAAACACTGTTCAACAGCAGCTGGAACCGTTGACTCTTTAAACCAGATTAACCCTTCCATGTCTGAGTGTCTGGACCCTAAACGTTAACATTAATGTGTAAAATGAACCCAGGCCAAATCTATGGGTTTCCATCATTTTATCAGGTTAAAATGAATCACTTGTATTTTTTTGTAATTGAAATATTATTTTAAAAAGTTTTTGAAATATCCATATTTTTATTTATGAATTCACTTTATAAATAATTCTTGACAAAGATGCTCCAGTAAATAAACTACAGTGTTCCTGGTGTGTGTGTGTGTGTGTGTGTGTGTGTGTGGGCGTCTTACCCAAACACTTGACGTCTCCCACTGCGTAGGCCGAGGCTGCCCGGGGTTTGTTGGTGACCAGGGCCAGTTCTCCAAAGTACTGACCTCTGCTACAGCGCGTTAGCTCCACCTCAGCATTGTCTGCATGGTCCGCCTTCGTCTGAGGAGGAAGAGGAGAGGTGAGGGGTGGAGCACACAAAGGATGGGAGATGGGGACTGGGGTTAGACCTGCTCTAGATGGAGGTTCTCAGCTGTTTCCGTACATGTTCATATAATAATAATAATTATAATAATGTTTTCATTCATAGTCATCTATCTTCATCATGATACTTGGAGTTTGTTTGGATGATGTTTTACAAATGGACTGATGGATAATATCAGTATCCTCATATTATAATTGTTCAAACACAAATGGACAAAAGTAGATGTGTGGATCCGTTGAATTCAGGTGTTTTTCTGACAGGGGTCGGGGATACAAAATAATAATGACTAATGTCAGAATATAGTTTTATATTCATTGACCTTTTCTATAAAGCAATAAAATTAAAAAAAAAAAAAAAAAATTTCACAAAAGTGATCAAGTCTTGTTATGCCCTCCAATAAAACACTAAGGGTGAAGTTACACGGTTAAAGACCATCAACACCATGAACTGGACTCATAAGTCAAACTCTCATGAAAAAACTGTAAAACTGAGCCAATAAAACATGTCGTACTTTACTCTTCATCATGATCTTGACCTCTCCAGATTCTACAATGTAGAAGCAGTCGGCCTTGTCTCCCTGTACAAGAAATAAAACAGATGAATGAAAACATGGGAAAGGTTGGAACACATGCATCCATTTGATATTCAAGACTGGATCAATACAGCCCATAAACATAGGGTTAATATGGGAAAATACACACTGAAGGGTTGGAAACGACTTCATACAACACTCATAATAATAATAATAATAATAATAATAATAATAATAATAATAATAATAATAATAGTAGTGAGGTAACAGGTGCTGCTGGAGGGAAGTTTCCAGTCACACTGACCCAAAAACCCCAAAACAGGCCAATGCAGTGTCACTGTTTTTACACCAAACCCTTCAACTCCAGCTGGAACTAATTGTCCCTGACTATTTACTCCATTACACAGATGTAGTGTATGAAGATTATGGAAAAAGACCAACAATAAGACCTCATCAAACATCATATTTGGTCCTTTGAGCCACTTTACTGAACTATATGATGAAACTTTAGACTCAAGTTATTTTGTTTAATTTGTTCAAGTCATGGAATAATAAATGACAATAAAAAAAGAGAAGAAATTAACAAATTAACAAAAAATAGATAAACTCTTACTAAACCAAACATAAATGATCAAAATAATTTAAAAATGAACAAAAATAAAAAGCACGAATAAAAAGATTTACAGAACTTAACAGAGAATCATGAAATGAACAGAAACTCCAGATACAACAGAAGTCCTTCATATGTTCAGTAAACGTCTGTGAGCAGCAGGGTTTGTTTTTCCTCCATTTGACATAAACCAGGTCCAGTCCATCTGTGTTATTTCTATGTTGCTGGCATTTGTGACACACACCTGTGTGATGATGCGTTCATTGTCAGTGAACTGTTTCATTCCTAATACGTCCACGATCTTCATCCTCTCTGTCGCCTGAACAGAAAAAACACAGAAAATCAAACACTGGGTCAAAAGAGAAAAGACGTGTTTCTGTTTTTCTTCGGTTCTCCTTCACTTTGTTTCGTCTTCTGCGAGATGGAAATGGAGACAGGCAGAAGAAAAACAAAAACACCACATCCATGGTGGGCGTAGACCAACAGGCTCCGCCTCCTCCTTTAAATATGGATTTGATTGAAGTCATTAATCATCCTTCGCCTAAACCACAGTCACTAAATCCTGACATAAATACTGACTGTACGTTCTCATCTGTCCAATGATAAAACCTCTGTCACTAAACCACGTCAGGTCATATTTCATTTGGTAAATAAAGGACTCACAGACTTTTTTCTCCTGGTTGAAACATGATTTGTCTTTGAAAACTGTCAGGACACATGGACACAAACTCTTTTTGACTTTATTAACCCTTCGTTACATCACAACATAATTACCTAAGGCTGCGTTTCTACCACATAGTACCAGGTACTATTTCTGGAGACCGTTTCAATTACAGGATACTACCGACCTGGTTGTCATAGCGACACTGTGTGTAACTTCCATGTCGTCTGCTCAGAGTTGCTGATAAAGTCATTTGTTGCATGTTGTCCTGTCAGACTTATGCTGAATCTTTTCAGTGCCCACCGAGGACAGAAACGTCTGAACCTCCTTCATCGACCACGGTGCGGTTTATGAGATGTCGTCATGGATGAGCCCACCGCTACGTTTACTGTCAACTTCACAATCTGTTTTGTTTTGTTCAGGGATCACCAATCCTGGTCCTTGAGGGCCGCAGCCCTGCACGTTTTAGATATTTCCCTCTTCCAGTACACCTGGTTCAAATAATGATCAACTCATCATTCAACTCTGCAGAAGCCTGATAATGACAGAATGACTTTCAGGTGTGTGGAAGAGGGAAATATC
>JAPTGZ010000026.1:1161878-1179228 GCA_029814645.1 Fowleria isostigma | reverse complement strand
AGCTGAATCCTGATAAAAAACATGAAACTTTGCAGAGTTTTGACCCTCTTATTTACTTTTTGCCATGCACAAATTATGCATTTTGCTTTTATTGGTCACATTTCTCTACATGTACAGACCCTTACAGACAAATTTTCTGTATTTTTCTTTAATACTATGGAACTTATGTCAGGAATAAGAGCCAAAAAATTACAAAACAAAATTTCTCAACATAAGACAATAGTAAAACATACACATTAATGAGTTTTTTATTGTTTATTATTGACAAAAAATGTTCACTGACATTTTGTCCTTTTAGTTTTAATGTCAGGGTACAGTTTCCCTTGCTCTTAAATCTATTCTTATATATATTAATTCTTTAATCCCCTCTAACAGGTATGGTGGTTTAACAGTGGGCAACATCCAGAAGTCAATCCCAGCATCCTTTGGGAGAAAAATACCGCCAATGGTTCGTAAGATCGCAGTTCGCAGATCAGCTCAGGTAAGATGAACAAACTCTGAACAGATCAGTCTGTAACAGGTTGAAAAAGTAATCATACAACATACGAGTTATGTATCTGTCCTGTCTTCATTTTTTGCTGTAAACTTACATCTTCAGCTCTTTCTCAGAAAAAAGATTTTTAACCCAATAACTTCTATAGATATAAAAAAAAAACTATTGATTGCAAAAGTGAGAAGAAGAAAGAAAATTTACTTAGTTTACAAAGTAAAGTCACAGGTAACATTAGATCACATTTAAAAGTTATAAAATAAAACAATTAAGTAACACATGTACAAACTACAGATGTTCAAATTAAATTAAATTCATTTTTGTTTTATTGGTCACTCTGGACATTAACGTTCCAGTAGTAACTCAACAACAAATATATACATATACATATACATTACATATAAGAAATACTACAAGACTAAAGGAAAGAAAATAGTAATAACAATAAATATAAAAAATATTAGTGAAAAAGAGGCAGTTACACTTTAGAAAGTACTAGTGGAAATAAATGATAAAATAGTTCAGAAAAGGTAGAATAATAATAAATAAGTAATTATGTTATAAAATATCTACACTATATATAGCTTGATAATAACAGAATTAATAATTATGATTAAAGTGATCACAGTAATAGTAGTTGTAACAGTGATATACAAGTAATGAGTATTATAATATAAATATGTAAGTAATAATGAAACTAAAGTAATAAAATCAAACAAACATTGCACAATGTAAACTGCACAGTCTCAGTGGTGAAGCATTAGACATTTGAATTTCCTGAGTAATGACACATATACAGAATTTTATGTAAATACAGTTAATAAATATTTTAAATAAAATGACACAATGTGGCACAATAAATGGCACAATAATAAATAATAATGAAAAAGTAATCATGTTATATTATTATATGCACAGTATGTGTATATAAGCATACACACATATAATTTAATAAAAGAAAAAAATACTTATGATAATTATAATAAAGTAATAAGAAGATGAATAATAATATAACATATAAGATAATCATAAGTGTACAAGGTGACGTTTATAAATACACTGTCCTGTTGTATCCAGGTTCTGTACAACAACAAAGGTTACCATAGTATGCCAACGTACCTGAATGTCCTCAACAACGCCATCCTGCGCGCCAACCTGCCTCCGTCCAAAGGAAACCCTGCAGCGTACGGTGAGTTCAATGTCACGTGTTTTTTTCACGTATGTTTTTTACATAACGTTATGCTCGGTCTTACTTTGCTTATTTGTGTTTGTGTTTCCAGGCATCACTCTGACCAACCACCCCATGAATCGGACCAGTGCCAGCCTGTCTTTGGATTATCTGTACGTTTATTCAACATCCATGACATTTACAGACAGATTTACACACAGTTACAGACACCATCTTTAGGTGTTAAACAACTACTGTATGGATTTACAAAGACTTAAGTTAGTATTTAGGTGCTTAACTGAGCATATACAGTACAGTCCTGTGCACGTGTTATCGGGAACATCATCCTTCTCACTAGTGAATTCTAAATTATAAGTGTGTTATGTTGTAGCCAAAACACAATAATATGTCATGACCTGCTATCTGTGTAAAAGAGTTTGAGACGAGTTAATTCAGCTGATACAGAATTATTATTGTAATTTCGTTTTGCAAATTGTGTACACTATAAACGTGCAAAATCATCATCTAACAGCAGCAGAACGTTAATAAAAGCTTTGTTTATTATTCATAATGAATGGATATGTTTGTGTATTCTATCTGTATTTAGTACATATTAGCATATTTGTTGTGTATTACAACATGGTGCATCTTTTTGTGTTTTTTAGCAAATTTTTGTGTGTTTAGTGTGTTTTTGTGCATATTAGCATTTTTAGCAAACTTTATATGTATTTTTTGCATATTTTTAGGTTAAATTGGTGTATTTTAGCAGATTTTTGGTATATTTTACTGTGTTGTAACTCAAAAAGTAGTTTTTTATTTTATTGTATTTTTTGTGTATTTTATCATATTGTTTGTTTGCTTATTGTGTTTTTGTGCATATTAGCATATTTTAGCATACCTTATTTCTATCAGCATTTGTTATGTATTTTAGTGTATTTTTATGTGAATTAGTGAATTTTAGCATATTTTAACTTACCTTATAGGTATCAGCATTATTTTATGTATTATGTAATATTTTATGTGAATTCAATTTATTTTAGCATATTTTTCGTATATTTTGTTGTGTATTGTAACTCAGCAATTAGCATTTTGGTGTATTTTTTGTATTTTAACATATTTTTGTGTATTTTGTATATTTTTGTGTATATTAGCATTTTTTTAGCATACTGTACATGTATTTTAGCATACTGTACATATATTTTAGTATATCTTAGCATTCTGTACATGTATTTTAGCACATTTTATGTATTTAAATATATTGTTATGAGAATTCAGTGTATTTTAGCATATTTTTTGCATATTTTACTATGAATTTTTTTGTAACAATAACTATGAGGCTCGTTGGACTGTTATTTATGTGAATGCAAGGTCTGAAACATGACCAAAAATGCTTTGATAAAATTATTTCAAAAGTCCTAAATTGGGCTTCATCAAACATGCAGATACCCTGTCTGTTAAATGCAAGTTGCAGTGTTGGTTAATTCTTTCCTCCTCTGCCTCTCCAGGCTTCAGGGGACTGATGTGGTGATCGCCATCTTTATCATCGTGGCCATGTCCTTCGTACCTGCCAGCTTTGTCGTTTTCCTCGTTGCAGAAAAATCAACGAAGGCCAAACATCTGCAGTTTGTCAGCGGTTGCGATCCTGTCATCTACTGGTTGGCAAACTACATCTGGGACATGGTGAGGAGGAGACACCTGCTTCAGTAGTGATTTATATACTTATATACATGTTTTAAAGCATAATATTAGCAAAGTAAAAACAAACCAAAAAAAAATTCTTTAAAAATTGCAGAAATCTCACTTAAATTAAACTTTTGAGTTTTTCAAAAAGAGTTAAAGGGGTTTATATGTAGTGTTGATAATCTAAAGTTTCACCAGTAGGGGGTGCCAGAACACACTTAGGACCAAACCACCAACAAATAATGCAAATGTTTCCACAGACTGAATTGGTCACTGAATAAAATACAAAGCTCATTGTTTCCACACATCTGTATTATGGTATCATCAAGTTTTCTTCAAAAATTAACACTTATTTTAACATTTTCTCAAAAGAAAACTGTGTCTTAAATTCTTCATATGTTGCAACAGCTGATAGTTTACATTATAGCTCTGTTAGCTTAGTTCTGTTTTTAGACAGAAAACCACAGTGTATGGAGTCAGATTTATTCATGGCAAGTGAAAGTGACATATCTGAGTCAAGTTTTTAGTAGGTAATAATGTCTTAAGGAGGATCTTTTGCCCAATATGGGGCTTGAACCCACGACCCTGAGATTAAGAGTCTCATGCTCTACTGACTGAGGTAATTGGGCTGATTGTTATATAAAAATAATTGAAATTTCAATTTTGAATGACATTTTTCCTCAACATAAAGTACATTTTATTAACACTAATAACATGTATTTCTTACCACAAAAAATTCCTACCAATAAACCCAGGAGACTATTCATAGTTTATCTGAATTTTCAACTCTGTGTGAAGTCAAAGATATGATTTGTTTATGGTATTTGATAGGTGTCAACAACAGAAACGCAACTGATGACTTTATTTTTTATGTAGGGATGGATAGAAATGATGGTTATTCGCCCAATGTGGGGCTCAAACCCATGACCCTGAGATTAAGAGTCTCATGCGCTACTGACTGAGCTAATCGGGCTGTTACATACATGAGGATGATTGAAACTTCCAGGTTGAAAAACTCTTTCTTCAACAGTAGTAACTTCTACAGTCAACACCAATATTTACCAACTCTTTCGATTATTGAGAAAAAGACCAGAAACTTTAGTGTAGAAGAAATGCTACCATTTCAGCATCTAACTATTCTTTTCATTTCGACCTTTGTCCAGTGGAGAAAACACTGATGAATGGTCTCTCTGAACACCACAAATATTCACTAATCAGCCGTATGTTTGACACCCCTGGTCTAAATACTTAATGACATGACTTTGTATTTATTTTTTCTCATTGACACATGCGAAACCGGTGTTATTTGTTTGATAATTGTCCTAAAACCCTGTTGGTCCTCATTGGGTCTGAACCAGGTCAAAGGTCTAATGGTTGTCCTGTCCTCTGTCCTCAGCTCAACTACCTGGTTCCTGCCACATGTTGTGTTATTATTCTGTTTGTGTTTGACCTGCCGGCCTACACCTCCCCTACCAACTTCCCAGCGGTCCTCTCCCTCTTCCTCCTCTATGGGTGAGTCACTCCGTTTGGTTTTTATCTTCTATGTGAGGCATTAGTCTGACCGACCTGAGACACAACTAGACCTCACTCCTGAAATAATAACACATGGGACTGGAAATGGTGCTGAATGGCAATTTAGTTTTCTACTTCTCCTCTTTTTCTCTTCCTGTTCTTTTCTTTCTTCTCCTCCTCTTATTTTTCTTCCTTCTCTTCTCCTTTTTCTTCCTTCTTCTCCTCCTCATGTCTTCTTCCTTATTTCTTCCTCTTTCCTTCTCCTCTTACTCTTCTTGTTTTTCTTTTTCTCTTCTCTTTTTCTCTTCCTCTTCTTTTTCTTCTCCTTTTCTTCTCATTCTTCTTCCATCTTTTCCTCCTCTATTTCTTTTTTCCTCTTCTTTTTCTTTCTTCTCATTTCTCCTTCTCATCTCTTCTTCTTTTGCTTCTGCCCCTACTTCTTCCTTCTTCTCCTTCTCCTTCTCTTGTTATTTTTCTTCTCTCTTCTGCTTTTTCTTTCTTCTCTTCTCCTCCTCCTTCTCTTCCTTCCTCTTCTTCTCCTCTTCTTCTTCTTTTTCCTCTTCGTGGTGGTTGTTATTCCTAAATGGTTAATGGAATTTTTGGTTAAACCCTTTATTAAAATTAATAATCCAAAGGCACCACAGTAAACCTCAATATGAGCTACCAAATATAAAAGAGGAGGACATTAGTTAAAGCTTCTCTTCTGATTTCCCAGTAAATGTGTTTGTAAAGAATGTCAGGTAAGCCCAGTGCAGTACATAAAACCCACTGCTGTGGCCTCATTACAGTCTCTGGTGATAAATAAGTAAAAAAAAAAAAAAAAATACCCCTTCCACATGTGTGACCTAGAAAACACAGCAGCTACAGACTGTGGCCTCACAACCACTGATGGAAAACATTAGCATCATCTCAGTCCTGTTTCAGTCTTTTTAACGTCCTCTTTTAACCCTTCGATGCACAACTGTCTTGAGACCTCTAGTCGTGCATAAGTGGCTTCAAAATGACCAGAAAAAGTGGGTTTTTTATGCCACTTTTGTCATTTTGTCAGGTTAAAATAATCATTTGCATTATATTTCAGTCCACAAAAAATAATTTCATGTTTGAAATATGTTTTATTTTTCATTTTTTAACAATTATAAAATGTTCTTTAAAATAGCTGTAAAATTAAAAAAAAACAAAGTATATATAGTATCTATATATTTTTTCCAACTTATTTTATTGAGGATTTTTAGCCACAGGTTACATGCATACAAAACACCTTTGTATCTGAAAAAATATAGTCTCTGGCCAAAGTGACAGGAATATATAAAAGCAAAATAGAATAACCACAACAAAAAACAAAAAAACAAAACAAAACTGACAACAAACAAAAAGTACGTCAACATTAAAAAATACAATTATACAGTCTTATGTGGGTCAGTGTAAATAGCATCAACCAACTCAGTATTTAAGGTCCTCATTATACACATAATTTCAGGCTTCTTCTATGTGTTCAGGAATAAGCTAGGGTTAGCTCATTCCAGCCCAGTTCAGCGGAGGAACGGCCACAAATGCAAATACAAATGAGGAAAAAAAAACAAAAAACAAAAACTGATCAATTTGGAATAGCAGGGAAATGTAGATCTCTAGTATATAAAAGAAAAGGGGTCCACTTGTATAAAATTTGGTCTTGGAACCCTGAAGTCTATATCGTATCTTTTCTAAATGTAGACAGTTTAGGATGGATTTGATCCAGAGAATATGGGATAGAGGAGTTGAGGATTCCATTCAAATAAAATCAGAAATGTTACCAACAGAGTGACAGACACTCTTATGTTCTGATTTTATAGTATCTATATTATAAAGCCAACTGGCCTCTGTTTATGTACATGTATGTGTGTCTAGGGACTCACGCAAAATATGCAAGGAACTGACTGCTGCAGTTTGTCATACTTATGTATTTTTGGTCAAAGAACAGACTGGCAAAAACGGCAAGTTGACCGGACCAATATTTTGGGAGATATTAGCAATTTTGGAATAAACAAGCCTTATTAGCCAATTATGTTGCTATGGCCAGAATGCTTTGGTGGTGACTGCTGGTCAAATGCGGTACAGCATGCATGAATACACAACAGCATAAAAACTACTACATCTAGAACCCATGGATCCCCCCGGGTCAGTGCGCTTGTATATTATACTGCAGCAATAGAACAATGTCAACATTTTTCTTTTTTTGGTTATTTACATTTTATTGTTTTTGAGAAAAGACAATACAAATACATACAGTAACAGAACAAACAGCAAGGGGAGAGTCTAACATTAGTCCACACATACATCAATATGCTCAGATATCTATATTAATTTATTGCTTTGCTCTAAAGTTTGAAGGTATGTCCCCCATAGGGGCACATTGTTAAGATAAGATAAGATATTCTTTTATTAGTCTCACAAGGGGAAATTCCAGTTATTGCTATTGTATGAAATCGGGTCTTTCAGTCAAATTATAGGTGAGCCATTTTAACCAATTTTCAGCAAAGATATCAGTTTTACATTTCAGTTTAAATGTGGTCAATGTCCATTTTAAGAGTGAATGAGTCCTTTGGTTTTGCTGTAAATGAATCAAAGTTTCAGATGTAATTCCATTTTAAATGAATGTGTCATTTTGACCCATCTATGGAAGCTTGGAGTAGTAATACAAAAACTACAATTTTATAAAATCCATAAAAGGTAAATAAAAAAATTTAAATGGGATGATGTCAATAACATGTTTTTGAGGAATACCTGGAATATGAAATAACAATTTTTCATGACAAAGATTTAGCAAAAAAACAACCTGACAGGGTCTTTTTGACACATCATTTTTTTTATACATCTAAGGGTTAACGGTCTGATCTCTGTCCAGGTGGTCCATCACCCCCATCATGTACCCGGCGTCCTTCTGGTTCGAGGTCCCCAGTACGGCCTATGTCTTTCTGATCGTGATAAACCTCTTTATCGGCATCACTGCCACCGTGGCCACGTTCCTCCTGCAGCTCTTTGAGCATGACAAGGTCAGTTTATGTCACCTGAAACACCACAACTTTAAGAATGAACTAGAGCTGATCAGAAGAAACGGAACGGTGTCTGTTTAGAAACACAGAATCTGTTACAAAGTTGGACTTAAAAAAACAAGATTTAAGACAGGTTCAGTCACAGTTTGTCTCTCACTGTCTCGTATTTATTCCTTCAGGATCTGAAGAAAGTCAACAGTTACTTAAAGTCCTGTTTCCTCATCTTCCCCAACTACAACCTGGGCCACGGCCTGATGGAGATGGCCTACAACGAATACATCAATGAATACTACGCCAAAATAGGTACGGCCACAGTCCTGCATCCACGACTAACTTTAACTCCAAAACTTTTTGTTTTTATTTTGTCTCTTTGTTATCAATTTCTTCAAACATCTTTTCCAATCAAACTACTGGTTGGATTGATTTCAAATTTTGTATGTAGCTTCCTTAGCACAATGTCTACAAAGATTTATCACATTTTTCAGAAATTAAAATAAATTATTATGAATTATTAAAAATTTACCTTACAGTCACGGAAAAAATGATGACAATGTGTCATTTGTTGCATTTCAGTGACGTAATGGTTGGATAAATGCAACCTGGCCATTCAGAATGAAGTTAAATTTCAAAATATCAGATACGTATTGGATTTAAAATCACATACATACAGTCACTGAAAAAAATATTAAACCATCAAAAGTCATCAAAAACAGTGATTGTGCAATTAAGTACTAACTCCTGCGTGTATCTGACTAAAACAGACAAAAAAAAAAATGGAATGTCTAAAAGCAGTTTTTGTCAGTACAGTGTCATAGGTATTGATGTAAGAACTGATGTGGGTTTTTGGTTATTATCAAGAAAACCCTGGGAATTGGATAGATATCAGCTCTGAAATTAAACTACTATGAGCTATTTTTGTTGTTGTCATTATATTTGTCCAAAAAAAATGTACCTTTAGTTCTACCAGGCATTAAAATGAACAAGAAACTGAAGAAAACATAGAGGAGTCTAATCATTTTTTCTGCAACTGTATGAAAGTGGCCTGGGTCAGATTTGAAAAAATCAGATTTGTGCTGTTCATACTGCCTTTAACAGATCGGATACAGGTCACATATGGACAGAAAAATCAGATTTGGGCTACATTTGCCTGCAGTCTGAACGTAACCTAACATAGCAGCAGAACCTGGTATTGATTCTTGACAGAACATGATGCTGACATACAGGGACATTGGTCCTAGTTTTAGTTTTGAAATGAGTTTAGTTTTACTAGTACATGAGGTTTTTTACTTTTATTTTCATTTTGAGGGATCGACTACTTGTAGGTGTGGCTGTCTTATTCTTCATGTGCAAGTATTTCCACTTTTGAGAAGAGAACTGGATTTAAAGAAACTGAAAGAATGAATGATATCAAAAACAGTTTCTTCAAAGTCCGTTTATTCTTCTAAACCATAAAGCTTTCACACTGGCAGACAACAGCAAGGCTGATTTTACCCACAAATCAATTTCATTTTGACTCGTATTGGATTAGAGATTTTTTTTTTGTTGCTTTTGTTTCAGTCACCCGTTTCAGTTTTACTTATTTCTACCTGCTGTAAATCAGGTTAATCATCTGCTCTAGCCTCCACACTCAAATATAAAGTATAAATATAAAGATACAAAGAGTTTTGTGATATAAAAGTATTTCTACACATGTACTTGCAGGTCAGTTTGACAAAATGAAGTCTCCGTTTGAGTGGGACATCGTGACCAGGGGACTCGTTGCCATGACAATCGAAGGCTTTGTCGGGTTCCTCATCACCATCCTGTGCCAGTACAACTTCCTCAGGAAACCACCGTGAGTGGAGGGGTTCATTACGTTTCAGCCTCAGAATGAATGAACATCTCATCTAAGACAGAACCACCGACAGCCAGTTCTTCATCACAACCACAAAATTCAAAGAAAATACAAATAATGCAATACATCTGTACTGCAAATTTTGTGTAAATTTCATTTTATTATTAAAACCCTGCATTCGACACATTAATGTGACGTGTTTGTGTTGATGCAGGAGGGTCCCGGTCAGCTGTCAGCCCATCGAAGACGATGATGAAGATGTGGCCTGTGAGCGGCGTCGGGTTCTGCGAGGAGATGCCGACAACGACATGTTGAAGATTGAGAACCTCACAAAGGTTTAAGGCCTTTTTTTTGGCGACCAACATGTATTAGTTCATATCGACCTTCCCCAGCTGTTGTTAGAGATCTAGTTTTAACTGACTCCCAGTTTTTAATTTGAGGAAATACTGTAATAACTGTATTATATATTAACCATGTGCCTCACGGTGACATTTTTATCCTTTAAAATATAGATTTTTCTGCCATTTTCCTCATGATAATGGAAATGCGGTACATTTTTTTTTTTTTTTTTTTTACTAGTGTGACTTTTTCCAGATGCACATGAAATAAAAATGCATAAAATCAGATTTTCTTTCTGTTAATGTTGATCATCAATGCAGAAACCCAAAAACTGATTCTCTCATTTCATCTGTTGATTGAATTTCCCATTATAAACCCTGAAGGATTAGATCAGATCAAAAAACAGACGGATTTGGATGGTTAAATGTCTGAAAATAAAATAATATACAACATTTATAATCAGGACTTAAACTGGTTCAGAGATTTATGACAGTCCATGATGTGGATGTTTTTATCTATTGCCACTAAAAGATGTTTTTGGTTTTTTTTAAATAAGGCTACATTTATAATAGTTAAACAGTATTATAATTGTAGGCAGTAGAAGAGACTGTTGTGTTTATTTCTGTGCTGTATTTGTCAGGTTTATAAATCCAGGAAGATGGGTCGTATCCTGGCGGTGGACCGGCTGTGTCTGGGGGTCCGACCTGGTGAGTGCTTTGGTCTGCTGGGAGTGAACGGAGCGGGAAAGACCACTACTTTTAAGATGCTGACGGGAGACGAGTGCACCACCGGGGGAGAGGCTTTCATCAATGGAAACAGGTCAGTGCCACAACAGTAACAAACACAGGCTTCATGGGAAAAATACTGGGTTCGACCAGTCCACCCTGTACATACACTACAGACACATGTCATAAAATAGTTTTATACTGGGATAAATATCATTACATTGGTTAGTTTGGTTTAAATTGTTAGCTTTTCTTTCAAAATGCCTCAGAGATGGTTTTGACTTAATTTCTCTCAACATTAATTTTGTTTTATTTTTTTTCATCCATGACTATGATTTGAAATGTTCAACCTCTAAAATGTTCTGATTAAAATATAAATTTTCTAACACAACTAACCATCTACTTTCTTTACATTTCACTTCCTATCTGAAATCAGCATGAACAGGATATTTCATAGCTGTAGCCCTGATGTGTCCCAATATTTGGTCCATATAGTTTAGAAACATTAATAAAAAAAATAAAAACAAGAAGTAGTGTAGAAAGTAGATGGTTAGTTGTGGTAGAAAATTATTAGTTACATTCAGAACACAAATAATATTTGAGAAATTTAAAGGAAGAACATTTAACCCTTTAACTACCCCACCAAGAAAAACCTGATGAAAAAATGTTTTGTTTTCATTTCTTATTCCCTTGGGTGAGTAAATTCTAGATTTTGTTTTACCATACTTACTAATATCAACTCAGGAAGTGTCAAAAATTATTTATTAAGTTCATTCTTTCAACATATTCATAATGTACTACCAGTAAATGTTTAATATTTGCAGTAATAGATGAACAGGTTTTGATTTTATTATAAATAATCTATTATTTCAACTTGTTTATTTTTTCTACTCTTACTATAAAAATGACAAATTAACTGTTTGGTTGAACATGCTTTTAGAAAAGTATTATATATGTAATTTAATTTTTTTGTGGTATCAAATAATATCATTATGTTCAGGAAGGCCTCTTATATGACAAAAAGTATTCATATCTTTCATTTTTTCACCAAAACCAGTTCAAATGTCTTTAGTGATTTTCATCTTTCTTGGCTCAATTAGGTTCAGATAAGTTTGCTACTCCACTTATTGAAATATAGTGACTCAAAAATGTGATAAACCATATTGTCCAGCAAGCAGATAAGGGTTAAAATCCCAATCATAGATTAAGAAAACAAAAAAACAAAATCAATGTTGAGAGAAATTAAGTAAAAATCCATCTCCGATTCATTTTAGAAACAAATTTAAAATTTAAACCAAACTAACCAATACAATGATATTTATCCCAAAATAAAACTATATTTGTCATTACTGTTTTGTATCCCAGACCCCATTTAGAAAAGGAACACCTGAACTCAGCATATCCAGATACTTTTATCCATATAGTGTAGTTCCTGGTAACCTGAGTGTGTGTTTTTGTTCAGTATCCTGAAGGACCTGTTGCGTGTGCAGCAGAGCATCGGCTACTGTCCACAGTTCGACGCTCTGTTTGACGACCTGACCGCCCGGGAACATCTGGAGCTTTACACTCGTCTTCGTGGTATTCCCTGGAAAGACCAGGACCGGGTGAGTCACACACATTCACCCAGTAGGTTTATATCTGACTGTTTTTATTCACATTGGTCAACTGCCCATTTTAATCCATACACGCCCAAGCAGCCACCAGCATCCAAAAGCATCTACTGATCTACACTGTTTAATTAATACCTGTTAATGCACTATTTCTATCAATACATCTAAATAATTTGTGTAAAATGTAGTTATTCATCTTTTCATGGTCATTAGATATGACCTTTTGGATGTTCAAAGGCTCTGTAGTTTCCATGGAAACATCGTCATCTTCTACAACATTGATTTACCAGTTCACCAGAGTTGGATCAATGACAGCAGATGGACACACTTGTTTGATATTCAATTAATAATATATTTTACTGTAAAAGCCACTTTTTCTTCAATTTTCTCTGTTTTTGAAATGATAACCCTCAACTTTAATATGACCTTTGGTGAACATTTAAATGATCAATAATTATATGTGAAAATACATGATTTTCAGTGAAAAAATGCAGAATATAGAGGATACAAATAAAATAAATAGTGATTAATCACTTTAAAATTGAAAGAAAATCAATTTGCCACAGAAGTAGCACTGGGTCTTTATACAATTTCTCAGTTTTGGGATCAATAAATTACATCTATCTATCTTTGTGGGTTAAAAAAATCACAATGGCATGCTGGAAATTTAAAATGAACACAAACAAAAAAAAACTCCAAATAGGAGTTAAAGTGTAGGAGAGGTGCCTAATGGCGTTTTTCTGCGCTGTATATATTGTTTGTATATTTTCCATTTGTATATTGTAACTTAAAGGGGCCATATTGTACTCCTTTTCAGCAGGTTCACATAGGTCTCAGAGGTCCCAGAACAGTCAATTTGAAGTTTGTTGTAAAAAAAAAAAAACAGTTTTTTCCTGGACCTCAGCCAGCCTGAAAACTCTCTCTTGGTGGCAAGGTCACGAACCTGGAGGGGAGGAATGAACAGACACAATTCCAATCCGCCTGTTTGAGCATTTTCTGAAAGGTGGAGCAAGCAAGAGAGGAAGAGAATAGAATTTTCTCATTTTGGGGGGTTTCTAGACAGGCTGGGGATGGATATTATTGTTAGAAAACCATTCTAAAGGGAATTTTACATAATATGGCCCCTTTAAGAACTGATGTAGGAGACACAGTGCCACTCTCACAGGCTGACGTATGCATTTTCTCCACCAGGTGGTGCAGTGGGCCTTAGAAAAGCTGGAGCTGTCCAAGTACGCTGACAAACCTGCAGGCACTTACAGCGGAGGAAACAAACGGAAGCTCTCCACTGCCATTGCTCTGATCGGATACCCCTCACTCATATTCCTGGTCAGTGTCAGTGGAAGGTTATGAACAGTGTTTATGTACCATGTGGACTTTACCTGGAGGTTTGTTGAAGTTCTATAGGTTCTCTCAAAGTTTCAACCACCTCTGTTTGTTAAATATCATGTTGTCATATCTTTACATGCCACATTTAATTTAAAAAAACACCAAAAACTCAAGGATCCATGCTTGGTAGATCTGATTCTAACACCTGAAGGGACAACACTCTCTTTCGTGACGGTAAATTCTGCATTTGACCTGTTTGGTTTTTTTTGTTTTTATTAGCTAATAAATGTCTTGTGTGCTTTTCCAGGATGAGCCCACCACCGGAATGGACCCGAAGGCCCGGAGATTCCTCTGGAATCTGATCCTCGACATCATTAAGACTGGACGCTCAGTGGTGCTCACGTCACACAGGTCAGATCTCAGTCTGTATGAGTTCAGAATGACAGAACTAGAGTTCCACTGATCTGATAGTAGGATCAGGTATCGGCCCCGATATCAACATTTTAACTGGATTGGGGATCTGTAAAAACAACCGATCCATAAGGCCATTCCTTCCCCTTGGATGTAACAGATTATTATATCATGGTTCTTTTTGATACTCAGCCACATTAAAAGACATTTCTACCAGATTCTTGTGTAGCATCTATCATGTTCGTCATATGTTTGTATTTTTGCACAGTATGGAGGAGTGTGAGGCTCTGTGCACCCGACTGGGCATCATGGTGAACGGCAGGTTCAAATGCCTCGGCAGCATCCAGCACCTGAAGAACAGGTCAGTAGGAAGACGTCAACGTTTCACCGAAAACACCTGAGAGTCAGCTTTAACCCACAAAGACCCAAACATCCACCATCGACCAAAAATATACACTGATCTAATATTTAACTCCTGTTGATCCACTAATCCTATCAATACATGTGAAAAATTTAGGTAAAATGCAGTTTTTGTTTTTTTCATGGTCATCAGATATGACCCATTTGGACGTTCAAGAGGCTCCATAGTTACTATGGAAACACTGTCATCTTCTACAACATTGATTCACCAGTAAAACCCATGGCATTGGATCAATGACAGTGGATGGACACACTGGGTTTATATTCAGTTATTGATATATTTGCTGAAAAAGTAACTTTTTCTTCAGTTTTCTCTGTTTTGAATATTATGAACTTCAACTTTAATCTGAGTTTTAATGAACATTTACATGATCAGTGAATTAAATACTTAAATACTTAATTTTCATGGAAAATTTGCAAAATACTGAGGATAATATTACAATAGATTGTGATAAATCACTTAAGAAGGATTAAATAGTGAGAAAAAGTTATTTTGGAACTGCCACAAAAGTCACAGTGGGTCTTTATAGGTTAAAGTCTCCGATTTATTCATGACAGTCATATATGTCATGCTGAATTGTGGAGTTAAACTTTTTTGCATTTTTCTCAGGATCCTTTGATGGTCCAAGAAATGTGTCTTGATGACTGGAATTTTATATTTACAGTATAACAATTAGAGTATTAATAATAAGTACAGTATTGTTTCAGAAAGAAAATTCACATTGTTACACAAATAGAGTTGTAGTTTTACCTGTATGACATTTAGAATTCATTTTTAATCAAATACTGTATTTTGGATACATAAGCAGTAGCATGTTTATCAAATATAAAGAGCAGATGCTGTTCTCAGACTGCTGGGTTTAGGTCAGGAAATTTTGACAACTGTCATAGTATTAGTAAATTTTATAAAAATATTGTTTAAAAATGAAGTGGAATTTGACATTTTCCTCAAAATGCTAGGATTTTATTCCCAGGTTCAGGTTACTTTATTTATGATTATAGGTAGATTTGTTTTGCAGTTAGGTGATGATGACATCCGTAAGATAATTTGACACTTAACATGAAACGAAAACAAGAGTTGAGTATAGATAGACCAGATCAAGCCACAGTGAACAACTATTGTGTCAACTATTAGAGTTTCATCTATCATTTCTCAAATAGGTTCAGTTTTTAGCTTAAGAACTCTATTTTGTCGAAGTGTTTACAAAATTTCAGTATCACTTGTAGAAAAAAGATATGATCAATATAAAATAAACTATTAAAAGGGCTAAAATATGTAAATACACTATTAACTTTAATAAGAATATTTGTTATTGCTTGATTGTGATAATTTAAGTTTGTTAATCTGTAGGAACTAATTATTCAACAGTACAAGAATATAGAAAAGTTCTGTTCAGTTTAATTATTAGTCAAATATGCTCTGACATCACCTGTATATATGACTTAAGTTGTAATGTGTATGTTAAATAAAAGTTTATGATCATATTTGTAGTGTTTTATTTCCAAAGTCATTTATTCTGATACTGAACAAAGGGAACGATCTACTGTCCTCATGTCACAACATATTTGTGTTCATAAAAACTTCACATTTAAACATTTTTATCCAATATTGATCAAAATGTAATTTAACATCATAGTTAAAGCCTTATGTTTAATTTAGGATTAATTTATTATGAGAACAGTGTGTTTTGTCATTTAAAGTGAAAGTGAAAACAAAAATGTTAATTTCACACAGTGTCACGCAGCAGTAATTTAAGTATTTTTACCCTCAGATTTTATTTCTGTAAATTGTGCCATGTGTCATGTGAAAGTACTTACTGAGACCTATACATATATATATTTTACATGGACATAGCTCATTTAATTTAAACACAGAGACTATTGAACATGTGTCCCTGTGCCTTTTCTAGGTCTGGCCCTGATATGATATTGTAAAAGTTCTCTAAGGTCCATGAACCAGGACATAAAAGATAAGAGAGAGATAAAAGAAAGACTAATAAAAGATAAAAAAAAAATAATGTGCCTCGGAACTGACAGAGGTTAAAAGATGTTTTAGAAGAAGTCTCATACAGTTGTATTTTTAGTACATTTTATAACATAAACAAACAAGGAGACAAAAGACGTGAAGTCAAAGGCAGACAAGCACTGGTCCAGTTCATTATACACAAATCCTCCTCTAGTGTCTTCCTTTTTGGTCTTTAATGTCCTGGTTTAATGTATGGTTTATGTCATCTTTTACATGTAGTGTATATATCTGATGATCCCTTTCGTCCACATTATGGGGTTTATTTTATTCCAGTGGTTGGTTCCACATCACCTTTATATGACTCTGTGACTTTATTCTTTAAATGTCAGACTCTGGTTTTATCTGGTTCCAGATTTGGGGACGGGTACATGATCACGGTGAGGACCAAGAGCAGCTCCAATGTGAAGGAGGTGGTCCGGTTCTTCAACAGAAACTTCCCTGAGGCTGTGCTGAAGGTAGGTCAGCTGAACTAACATACAGAGCAGTGGTTCTCAAACTTTTTACAGTGGAGTACCCCCTGAAATATATATATATATTTTTAACCCTTTCATGCATGATGTCCACATTTTTGGACACAGTTTAAGTTCATTTTCCAATGGGTTATGTTAGAGCCATAATGTAAATAAGGGTAAAGGAATTTAATACTGTAAAGTTTAATGTTTAATTTGAATGTTTAAAAGAAATTTCTGTTGTCAAATTTGTATTCTCAGTCTTAAGTTTATTATTGCTTAATTACTGGCTGTATTGCATCATCTTGTTAAAGCAGTAGGCTGCTTCAGC
>JAPTGZ010000026.1:1098871-1110010 GCA_029814645.1 Fowleria isostigma | reverse complement strand
GTAGATGGTTTTGGTCGATGGTGGATGTTTGAGTCTTTATGGTTAAAAAAGGTTAAATACAGAGAACATTTCATTTGAGAACTGACACAAAAGTAGCCCTGGGTCTTTATGGGTTAATTAGAACAATTAATCCACATATATAATAATTTGACAAAGATGTTAGTCCAGGGGTGTCAAACTCATTTAAGTTCAAATCAAACAAGCTTTATTTATCACATACATAATCACTGTACAGGTTCAGTTCCATTGTATTAGATTAAAAGATGATTAATCACTTAGGAAGGGTTAAAGAGCTTGAACCAGTTTTGTAGTGACTTCCAGATTAGTCTTAGTATCGTGTATTTTCCTATAATTAATTCACTGATTATGTAGATTTTTGTTAAAATTCAGAGCAAATTCAAAGGTTTTTATATCAGAACAGAAAAAAAAAGAAAAAGGTGACTTTTCTGCAAAAAATATAATGAACCTAATGTAAAACCCAGTGTGTCCATCCACTATTATTGATCCAACTCCATGGGTTTTACAAGAAATCAATATTGCTATATATTTTTTTTAAAAATTTTGTTCATTCTTAGTCATTTTACTTGATACTCTATTTTTTGTTCATTTTCTTACTTATTTTGTTTATTATTCTAAATTTGTTAACTACTTCATCATTTTTCACCTTATTTTATTCATGTTACTTATTATTTTATTGAGTTATTGTTCATTTTTGTTCACTGTCATTGATCCAACTCCATGGGTTTCTGATGAATCAATGGTGTAGAAGATGATGGTGTTTCCACGGTAACTATGGAGCCTCTGAACCTCCAAGCGGGTCATATCCGATGACCATGAAAAGATGAAGAACTGTATTTTACACCAATTATTTACATGCACTGATGGGATTAATGGATGAAAAGTTACTGAATGTTATAGATCAGTAGAATAAAGTTAAAATATAATATAAATAGTCCAAAATGTTTGCTTGTAATGCTTTGACTTTCAACTACATACTTTTTATTTAGCCTAGAAATGCAAACTTAAATATATTCATTCATTTAATTCATTTATTTATTTGTTTTTCGAGCAGAAAAAGACAAAACAAAACCATTTTAAGTGTACAAGAAATTTGATGAAAGAATAAATACATTAATGAATAAGATAGTCAAGACAATATAGAATTGCCATGTACACTAGTAATATCAAAACAAGGAGTGGGAAGAACTTAACACATGACTTTTGCTTCCTTAATAATAAAGTCACATCTGTTCAAAGTCCTAGTAATGCAAATAACAGAGTAAACAAATTAGGAAAAAATGATATATATTACACATAATAATGTATATTACATATAGGAAATAGCAAATATTAACATAAATCATGTGCATTTATTGAACTTTCCTCCAGATCCAGACGTGTATATGTGTGTGTACTTTCCAGCTCTGAACTTTAATAAATGATGAGCTTCATATGAAGGAACGTCTCATCTACTGCTCAGAACTCCTTAAAGCTGAACCTTTAAGGAAAGTGATGACCCACTTCATGGTCATTTGTTCAAGTTATTACATATCTCTAATCTTAAGTCTTCATGTTGCCTGGAGCTCAGACGATTAGGACGGAACTCCCTTCATGTTAATGTGATTAATGGAGCGCTACGGGGTGTGTGTTACAGCCAACACAGGGATGGGAACAGAGCCGAAGCACAGACGGATGAAGGGTGGAGCAGAGGACGTAAAGGAGGCGACCACATCAATGGAGGAGCAGAAATGTACAGTTCTACGTCCGCATGTGGTCAGTATGAAAGTAAATGGGGTGAAGATGAAAGAAAAGACAGAGGAGGGGATGAGGATGAAAGAGAGAGAACATCTGGGCTTTGACAGGAGGGTTTTAAGCTCTAATCTAGAGGGAGGAAACAATAAGAACAGCTTCACTTAACCCTGTACAACCCGAAAAACCGACAACAGGACACTAAAAGCACAGTGTCTAAAACTGAGACGTTTATTAGAACTTTTAAGTAAGACTGCATGAAACAAATACAAGTGAAACTTACAATATGTGATATAGGCGTACAGTATTATGATAACAATATTACAGTACTTTGATACTGTATCTGTATGTCTATCTATCTATCTATCTATCTATCTATCTATCTATCTATCTATCTATCTATCTATCTATCTATCTATCTATCTATGTCTGTCAGTCTGTCCATGCCCAACCTTCATGCATCTATTGACCCATCTGTCAATCATTATCAATGCCCCGCCCCCTCCCCCCGCTGCACCTTTCACCTACTTCCTCCTTCTACTGAAAGGGCCTTTCAGGACCCCATGACCTTTGACCTGTCTCATCCCGTTGACAAACACTTGATCCAATAAGACAGTCTGTGCATATTTTCCTTTGGAACTGTTCATTGTATTACTATTTACTGAACAAATATCACAAGATGGAGTTGTGTGGAAAAAAAAAAAATGCGGCAAAAAAACAAACAAACTTTGGGGTTGTCATTTCTCTGTTACCATGGCAACTGTTGTGAAATTGTGCATGTCCCATGAAGGATACTGTCATTTTATATTTACCTTATATATAAACACATGACACAGTAAAGCAGGTCAAAGACTGACCCTGTTAAACTGGAGTTCATAAACCGTCCTTCACTACATTTACACTCAAAACAAGTCAATATTTGTCCTCGATATGCGTTTACCTTCACAACAAAGGTTCTGAAAAAACACAGTCTGACTCTTAAAACTTACATAAAGTCAGTCTTCACGTCCTTGTTGAGGTTAAAACAGTGGATTTTATTAATGATAAAACTGACTGGACCTGAACAGAACCAGATTACAGAATTTCAAAGTCCAAACAATTAATCAACAAATATTGACCTAGCATAGTTATATCAACTGATTTTAATGCATTTTCATCTCAGAATTGGCACCAACTTTTCTACAGACGCTCTGTAAGATGTCTTTTACTTGGTTAATAAATGACCAGACCAGGTGTGATCAACACCAATTACACATTTGACTAGTTATGTACATCAAATAATAATAAAAAAAAAATCTACAAACTTTTTTTAGTACATTTACTGTTAATATATGAAAATGTGATAAATTATCTGACATGTCACTTATGTTTATTATTCCCCATGTGCTTGCATGTAATCCAAGGCACAGGAGACTATCGTTGGTCAGACCGACTTAAGACTTATTCAAAAACTTTGGCAAAAAATACGTCCCATAGCGTTGGAAATGGACCAAAACATGTTATTACAAAAATGTGCAGCCTGGTCTCAAAAGATGTGCTTTTATTTGGATTGACATACCAATGCACCAGTTTCATTTAAGTTGTGAAAAACCAGTCAAATTTGTCCATCTGAAATGAATGGGTCCATTTTCAAGTGGCTAACATTCCCACACGACTTATCCTGAAATTATTCTAAAATACGACAAATATGTGGCCCAGCCCAAAGATTATATATGTGATATATTGTAACGATATCTTGTATGGTTTCTGCACAAGAACACCATACCAAACCCCATTCACATACAATGGGAACAGAATGCAGAAAGCTGATTGGCTGCAATCGTCCCCACTCTAACTTAAGAGTGGGGAGGCTTGGGTTTTACGTTAGAAAATCCACAAACAACTCTTCATAACTCTCACATTTTTGGGGTTTCAGCAACAATTTATGCATCAAATTGTTGTGAAAACTCTGTTCTTTCAAAAACTACTCACATTTTAATCTTAAAACAGTTTGTTTTTGATGTACATGCCTCTAAGTGCACAGAGTGACCATTTTTGTCTATTAACTCCAGTGTTACTCAGACCCAGACTTCATAACCAGTCTGTCTTTGGTACTATTTCTTGCTTTTACATCACACCTAGCCACAAGTCTACCAATCTGGCAAGAGGCAAACACACAGGTTACATTTACTTCAGGAAATGTAGGATGGTCTTGTTTGTAGGTTTTATATCAGATTTTAGTTCCATTTGTTTTTCTTTCTAAAATGTTTGACTGTTAGGTTAAGGTTGAATGAATGAATGAATGAAGGATGGAATTAATTAAATTTCACTGTTAGGTTAAGGTTAAAGAAAATGAGAAATCAAAGAATAAATGGTTTGATTTTCTTTATATCTTCATTACAACTGCATATGTAAATTTATTATTTTAAGAAGTGGAATTCATAGATGGGTTTGACATTACAACTGTAGACACACGTATTTTGTTAAAGAGGCAGAAATCATAAGGTTGTTCTTTTTTCTGCTCCTTATTTACTGACACGCAAAACAGATTTTATTTTTCTGTAGTTTTCTTTTAACTTATGAATGAAATAAACTAAATTAATCACTAACATATTCACTGTTTAAAAACATGCACCTGTTTAGTTCCATTTGTGCAGAAATGATAAAAAGTGAGGGTTTTTTTTTTTCCGTTTGCCAGTCGTCTAGCTTTTCCCCCTGAAGTTGTCGGATTCGTCGTCCAAATGATTAGCCTAATTTCCTGCTTTTTGTTGAACAAACGCTGCATGCCGTCGGTGCAGAGCCGACCGTGTGCAGGCCTGCTGCCGGTTGCCATGGTTACAGCAGCACATCATATCTGGGCGCTGATGCTGGTGACAGAAGTTGTTGTTGGTGAAATAAAAGAAGACAAAGAAAACAGTCACGGCCGAGCATCGGCGTCAGGACTGGTGCATTCCAGCACGTTCACCACTTGGGTCAGACGGGAGATTCTGATCCGACGCATCGTTTCAGAACGTCTACCCTGATGTTAACGGTTTTAGAACACGTCAAACACTGACACAATGTTCTCATCATCTCTAAGTTATATCTAATTATAGGATTTTATGCTGTTTTTACATCTGACTGGTACAATCTTACATTTATTTCACTGTAAAAGTCAAATCTTCCTTCTGTAGTCAATTGTTTTTGTGTGTTTTTGTCTTTTTCTTGCAGCTGTTTGAAAGATGTGGTCCTGTGTCTTATTTATTTTATGTATTTTATTTTTTTTTAACTATTTTGATTTGATTTTATAGTTTTAGTTACAGCATTGCTGTAGTTTTATTTACTTATTATTTTATTTGTATTGCTTTTAATGTATCTTATTTTATGTTTTTTTAACAATTCTATGTGCAGCACTTTGGGAACGTTCTTTTTGTTTAAATGTGCTATATAAATAAAGTGACTGAATTGGATGTTGACATCCAAACAAGAACGAGCACTGAATATCCCCCTCTGGGTATTAAGACAAAAACAGCTCATTGAGAGGAAAAAAGCAGCAAAAAACACATTACAATGCACTAAAATGGATGCTACAATACACTAAAGTATAGAAAAAAAGCACTGTCAAAAACTGTCAAAAATTAACTCAACTGCACAATCAGACTTTTTGAGACATTTTTTTCAGTGTCTTTGGTCAAATAACAGTTCAACAGGCCTCGTAGTTGTAATACATCAAATGCACAAAAAACACTCCAAAGAATAGACTAAAATACACAAAAAATACACTAAAATGCACTATGTGTGGTAAAATACACCAAAATACAGGAAATAAGCACTAAGAATGTCACAAATTAACTCAACAACTGCACAATTTGCTGTGATTAACTGCAATTAACAGTATTTTTCTTTGTAAAAGTCAAAGCGTATAAAGCATTGTATTATGATAATAGAGAAATCACAGAATTAATGGAGAATAAAGGCAAGTTTTTGATTAATAACATCTCTTTACCTTAAAGTACATTGAAGTACATGGTTGAGGTACTTGTACATGGAGTAATTCCAGTATTTTTGTTGAAATTAGAAGGTTAAACATGTGTGATAGAGCTGCTGTTTGTTCAGTTTGCAACACGATTTTTCTGTAACGACCACAGGAAGTTGTGTCATCTCACTAGTTTCCCACGAGGTTTCAAAGACATGAGATGAACGTACAGATGGGAGGTACCAAAACTGTCACAAGTTCACACCAAAATACCAATGACGAACCACAGTCCATAAACACTGACAATTATTCTGATCTTTCAACAAAAATAACACGGTAAATAAAAATGACTGCAGCTCAAATACAGGAAGTGAACTGTATTCTAGCACCTGAAATAGTTCTAAGAAGGGCTGAAAACTTGTTACTCTGCACATTTTCACTGTTCGTCCTCAACCATTTAATGAATCAAATAGAAATATTTAACCCTAACAAATTAGTCAGGTCAAAATGATCCCTTTTTTCATACATTTGACAGTGAAACATTAAAAAATAAAAATATTTTTGTCAGCGGTGAGAAGTAACTAAGTATAAGTACAATGTTACTATACGTAAGTAGATTTTTTAGGTATCTGTACTTTACTTGTGTATTTATTTTTCTGCCAACTTTTAACTTTTACTCCCTACATTTGTGCATAAATATCTGTTCTTTATTCTCTTACATTCTCAGAATAAACTCATTATGTTTTCAAACTAAAGGGACATGACAGTAGTACATGAAATATGTCGCTTCATTCACTGTGGAATTAGGAAATTAAATTTTTTATGATTTTTCTGGTTAAATAAGTCTTATTTCATTCATGGAAAAAAAAATCAGTTTTACTTTTGCATTTTATTACAATTGAGAAGTTGCACTTTTTTACTTACTTAAGTAGAGGAGTTGAATCAGTATTATTTTTATGAGAGTATTGTTTTACACAAGTAGCTGTACTTCTACTTAAGTACAGTTTTTGTCTAAACTTTAAGATACGTAAGGGAAAATAATGTTTCAGCAGATGTATTTTATACTGGTTGAATATATTTTTGTTCATGTCTGCTCATAAGCGACATCTAAATTCCCACATACGTTGTTTTCATTGGAGGTGGGGAACCGGGGTTTGGTTTTTTTTTTTACCTTAATTTTTTCCTGGTAAAATGTTGGAGTATTACAGTACACACTAAATATTTCACTACAACTAAAAGAACTGTACTACAAAACATATTCCATTAAAAGTAACTTTTCCAGTGAATATAAGCAGTAAAATGTAGTTGGTGTATTATGTAAAAACAGTCCTGGTTGATTATATTCCACCACCGTCACCAGTGGAACTGTTTCAGATACTACTCAGTAGATTTTAACATTGATTTCATATTAGTCTTAAGTGGACTTGCATCATTTTCACCACAGATGGAAGGTTCAGACTCAGTTTTACTTGTTGCTTCTACATGTGAGACTTACTCCCACCTCTTATTTTTATGACTTTGGTAAAAATAGAACCAAAACCACCGTCTGTGAATCATTAAATGAAGGAATAACCACACATTTGTTAATGTCCCAGAGGGTATTTATGTATATGCTGTAAATAGCTTGTTATTGTAACTTGTTTCAGGGTCATATCTGAACCAGACCAAGACCCTGAAGGTGATGAAGGGTTCAAATCAGACGTTAAATCCTTTCGCTCTGTTGTTTTGGGGCGACTCCTCTGGTTGTCCCACATTCAGCCCAGTACCTGAACTGGACCAGACCAGTGACATAATAGAAAAAGTCAAATTATATATTGAACATGGTTTACATCTACACACTAGCCTTTAAAAATGTGGATTACATGAACAACCTGACATTTTTTAAGAGAGATAAGCGCCAGTCAACAATACTCTGTCTCCAGACTACTGTAGACTCCTCCTCCTAACTGTGAGAGCGGTCTTTCACAGAATTCCATGTAATGACCACGGACCCTAAATCTGTGATGGCAGTTCCGTGATGAGCTAACGTGTGATATCAGTGTAAGCCGTGGTCCATGCATGGATGTCCCGATTTAAACAGAACTGCATGGGATCACTTATCTTACATGGTCCATGCACATGTAACAGAGTTAATGTAAAGGATGTGTGATTCCACTTGCCATCGCTTACACTGTTATTTTACTAATTTCAATTTTATTGATGGTCAGTGAACGCTGCACCCCAGCTGACTAGGGTTGTGCACCCCAGGGAGACAGCAACAGTTTTGCTCTGCTGTTTACCTGGTAAGTACACACATTGTTAGTCCCATCTTTATTTTATATTCATTCATTCATTTTCTGAACCCGCTTTATCCTCACTAGGGTCATGGGGGTCACATGGAGCCTATCCCAGCCACTTAAGGGCGAAGGCGGGGTACACCCTGGACATGTCGCCAGTTATTTTACATTACATATTTTAATTTCATACATGTGGTCAGTTTACACTATTATAATTGTGTAACACTTAACTACCTATCGGTTGAGTATATTTTTTTGGTGGAAGTGACAATATTTTTGCCTATTTGTTCATATCATGATCAACATGTGGTGTGTTAGCTAACTTGCACATTTTTTTTTTTTTTATCTTAGTAGAGTGAGAATATGTTTGGGTATTTCTGATGAGAGTGACTGTGTTCCAGGAATAAATGGGCCAGTGCCTGAAGTGGAATGGTTTTATCGTCATAATTAACACAACACACGAGTACAACCACCACACACACACACACACACACACACACACACACACACACACACACACACACACACACACAGACGTCTGTCACTGACTTACATCACTTCTGTGGCCCATCACAGAATTTTCGGTGATTCCATGATACCATCACAGATTTGAGGTAAGGAGCAGTGTGTTGCATTGTGGGCTGCAAATGAAAATGACACAGTGACTTCTGTTGGCTTTTGTAGTTTTACCAAAAAATCGAAAATTGCGTTTTTAGAGAAAAAAAAAAATTGCGATTTATTTTTTGTCCAAAATGGTGCAGCCCTGTTCTGCAGTAACACTGACTGTTTTGACAAAGATACTCAGAGTACGATCCAAATGAGCCAAAGCAGGTGAGAAAAGCAGCTCAAATCTATTCCAAACACCAGATTTTGCAGGTCACCGTCGATGGCACAGTTGGATTCGCTGTGGAGCTGCAGAAACAGCCGTCTGATGCTTATTGAGGAGCTTGTGTGTTGTCAGCTCATAAAACCTGCTGTAAAACCTCTGGCAGCGTCCAGGAGCTGATCACACATAACCATCCATGAGTCAGGACCACAGACGAGAAAACCAGAGGAAACGCAGCTTCAAAAACTGTGTTTTCAACACAGTTCTGATGGATTCTGAATTCTTTAGACTTCAGGAAAATACCCAATAAAGAGTAGCACCGACATATCGTCTACACTACGGGTGTCAAACATACGGCTCATGGCCCAAAACAGACGTTTGTGAAATACAAAAATTACACTGAAGACACTAATGATCATTTTAGTTCAAGTTCCATATTCTAATTCAATCTCAAATGGGTCAGATGGTAAAATACTATCATAATATTCCATAAATAATGATAAATCCTAATTTTTATCTTGAAAAAGTAACATGAAATAAAAATGTTTACATTTACAAACTAGCCTTTCACAAAAAATGTGAATAATCTAAAAAATATGAACAACCTGAAATGTCTTAAGAGAATTCAGTGTATTTTTGTAATTGTACCAGTATTCTGTCTTATGTTTTGTGTTTTTGTAGATCCACTGTGATGTGGATGTTGTAATGTACATGTGGAAATGAGAAGCAGAGGCATAAAAGTGTACATTAAACTGCACTTGTTTTTCTTAATTTCAGTTTGTTCATACTTGTCCATTTTATTCACATTTTTTTAGAGGATAGTTAGTGGATGTAAACATTTTTACAACATAATTGTACTTTTTTCACTTTAAAACATAGATAAAGGTTTGGAGTTGACATCTCTTAAAGGTTATTATTTTCCCGGTCCGTCCCACTTCAGGTCATATTGGGTTGAATGTAAAACCTGAACTCAAATACTGTCAGTGGATTTCAGAGCATTCACTGCATGTGGCCATGCATGCAGAGTGCCTCTTTCTTCCATGCATGCATGCATTTTGAGCATGGCCACTGGCTGGACTCCAGTGTGAGGGTTCTTACATAAGCCTTCCAAAGCCTTGGCTCAGAATCTGCTCCAACACAGAGGAATCTGACACTATTTAAAGCCCACAGTGATTCAGCGTTTCACTTCAAAACCCAAAAACAGAAATGCATGCAAATATGTGGCCCTATAATCCACATGTGTTGTCATATTTGGGTACAACAGAAGGGCTGATTTTAATATCTGGAGGTCTATTTTGCAGGACTGGTGAAATATACGCAGTGGCATTTTTTTCCTCATCTGGGCACCAGCGTGGAAAAGTTTTGTGTGTGAAAGGTCAGCGTCCACGGTGGCACTGTGGGAAATGACAACACAAAGGCTGGATGTTTGAGCTGCCAACAGGGAATCAGGTGGACGAGTCCAACTCCTGCAGGTTTACAGCTCACATACGCTCAGACAAACAGAATAAACACAGACGGCGGTAGACCTGAGCGCCACCATCAACGGCCGACCGCGGCTTAGAGATTAGTGATATAGTTAACCATTTATAGGACATGCATCGGAACACTCTGGAATTCAACTGGGGTCAAGTTACTGGACGTCGTATTCTACCTCCTCATCAGTTGCCATGACAACAGTCTCCATCCTCTAGCCATAAAACATCCAAACAGACACTTGGTAAAAAAGTAAACATATGCAAAAAAACAACCGTTATAAGGTCAGAAACTGACAAAAATCACCCATATTCATTATTTACAGCTTCAACATGTCTGTAAAATCTGTCTGAATCAGCAAGAAAGAAGACCGACCAGAAAAAGACACATATCTACAAAAGAGGACTGGACTGATGCTGTTTACGGTAGAGCTGCACAATATATCGTTGAGCATCGTCATTGAAATGTGCATGTGTGCAGTAGTCACATCGTAGGTCCTGTAATGTAGGAGGGAAATGAACTCAACTTGCTCTCATTTAATTTCAAGGGTAGCTGACACACACTGCACACAACCATCCACCAATCACAATAATAACAATTTCAGTTTGCTGAAGCTGCACATGGAGTGAGTCGCAGGTAACAACATTGAAAACCTGAGCAACAAACAAGGGAAAATCACAGAAAATAAAGAGGAAAACCACTGAAAACAAAGAAGAAAATGACCATAAACAAAGAAAATCCCCGAAAACAAAGAAAGAAATGACTGAAAAAAAAAAAAAAATCACAAAAAACAAAAAGGGAACAAAAACAAAGAAACTGACTTACAACAAAGAAACTGACTGAAAATGAAGAAAATCGCCAAAAATGACAGAGAAAATCAC
>JAPTGZ010000026.1:1026006-1037250 GCA_029814645.1 Fowleria isostigma | reverse complement strand
AAGATGACAGTGTTTCCACGGTAACTACGGAGCCCCTGAACATCCAAATGGGTCATATCTGATGACCATGAAAAGATAAATAACTGATATTTTACACCAATTATTGACATGTATTGACAGGATTAATGTTTCAGCGGAGATTAAACGGTTACATCAGTGGATGGTATGAGTTAATTCATCAGTGATTCCAACTGTTTTCTGTCCAGACCCGTTGCTGTTGATTTTAACCTTCAGTCCAGTGTGTGTTGTTCAGGTTCTACAGGTATCAGTTGTTCTAAAACATAGTCATCCTTTGCATTTCCCTGAGCGCTTCTCTTTCAGTGTGGTTTTAACAATACTCTCCCCCTCCTCTAAGGAAGTGGAGTTGACAGAGTCGGCGTTCCACATTCAAATGGAACTGCATCTCCACAGGACGTCTGATCTCATCTCAGTACACACACACACACACACACACACACACACACACACACACACACATCAAACAAAGACATAAAAGCACCTACGACCACATGCATCAGAAACACCAACACACACCCTACAGACCCCTCAGGGCCGAGCGCAGTGTACCATGGGTAGTCTTTGCCTGCAGCACTTTGCTCACTTTCTCCTTCATTATTAACTTTTTTCATTATTAAATTTCAGTGTGTCTTTGTGCTGTTACTTCAGCTCCTGTTCCTTTTTTACTGTAAACCAGGGATGTCAAACTCACTTCACGTCAGGTTCCACATTCAGACTGTTCTCTAGTTTTAGAGTGAACAAAAGTTAAATTACATTATGAAAATGTTTACACTTACAAACTATTCTTAAAAAATGTGAATAACATGAACAACCTGAACTTTATTATGCAAAATAAAAGCAATTTTAACAAAATTTTACCTATTCTACCTAGTTTATCATTTACACATGTATATTAGAGCGTAAAGATTACAGTGGATTTACAAATACACAACATATTTAACAACAGGCAGAATGTTATATTTGAATCATTTTTATTTCATTTTCCATGATTTTTTTTTAAAAATTCTTTCATTTTCTTAATTTTCCTGGTTTTTTTATTACTTCATTCATTTTTTTGTACATTTTTTGTCATCTTCCTCATTATTTCTAAAAACAAAATGATCAGTTTGTCTTTATTATCTTTGTTACAAGTCCAACTACTTTTAAGATGTTTCATGTTGTTCATATCTGTTGAGGTTATTTACAATCTCTGTTCAAGGAAAGTTTGTAAAGGTAAACATTTTAATGTAGTATTGCTTTTCTTACACTAAAACATGAATTATCATTATTTACAGGTTATTATGAGAGTATTTTACTGGTCTGAGCCACTTGAGATCATATTGAAATAAAATGATTTTAACATCCTTGAATGTTGATATCTTCAGTGTAATGTTTGTATTTCATAAATTCACCCCTCAGGCCAGACTGGCCCTTTGGCGGGCCTTGTTGGGTCTGCAGGCCTTATGTTTGACACCCCCGCCATACATTGTCTCTTTGTAACGTGGAGTCTCCTCCCACAGACTTTCTTCCGACTCCTTTCATTAATCAACTCCTTTATCGTGGAGCTTCTCCTCTGCGCTGCCTCCTTCACCTTGTCGTCTCTACAGTTTCTTTTATTGCAGATTTGCTTTATTACAGCCGATGATGAATGCACTGTTGCTGAAACCTTTCATCCAAATCACCTAAAGGTTTTTGGAGGAAGGGATGAGGGCGAGTCAAAGCGAGGGTATGGTCAGATTTATATCTAAGCCTGCAGAGTTCTACAGCCCAGTGGAAACGGTCAGAGCAGATGAAAGACTTTAAACTGGTGGGAATGTGTTTACTGGGCCATCAGATTATGATCAGAAAGTGCTCCAGTAGAACGTACATACATTTACTGTGAACTCTAAACCTCTCATTAACTTAACCTGCTAAAAGAGGTTCTTCAGAACCACAGAGAGCATAACCTGCACAGCACTGTACTATTGTCAAAATATGTTTTATAACTAATAAAACTGCACCTTAGTCACTTTTATACCTGTATGTATAGAGTATATTTATATTTATTTCTACTACCATTTCCTGTAGATTTGTACATATACAAATCTTGTATTTTCTTCTGCTTTATTAGTGTATTAAATTTATATTGTTTATTGCTTTTATCTCTTTACACTTACTGTTTAGTATAAAACTAAGCTACTGTGACCAAGTCATTTCCCTGGTGGACCAATAAAGGTTGTCTAAGTCTATACAATTTGTTATGACATTTAAAACAAAAATTGTTGTTCACCTACCTGACCATGAACAAAAATACCAAATACTCAATACCTGTCACATTTTTAATACTTTAAATAACATGCTTGTGATGAAACATTCAACATTTTCTGATCAAAAAGTATTACTTTTGTGAATTTTACTACTTTCATTGATTGGTGACCCAACAGATATCAGTTTTAAAAACTGTTTTAGACACAGCTCAAATCCAAACGTGGTCACTCCACAAACCAAGATGGCAATGGCCAAAACACAACCTCAAATCTTCAGAACCGCGTCCTGGTGGCTCCGTCTGCTGTTTATATACAGTCTACAGTTACAGCCAAATCATACTCTGCAAAAACACTTTTTGTCTGTAATTCAGTTCCATAACTGAGACAGAAGAGTGAATCAGTTGGAATCCCATGTCCAGAGGTTAGCGATCTGTTCCCCAGTACCTGTGTGTAAAGACATACTGTAAATCTAACATGTTTGTTGTAGAGGACATAAGTCTAAAAACATCTCCTGCTACTAGAACCTTGATATCTGTTCATAAATTGTACTGGCAATCCTTATATATTTTTAAATGTTTTAATTTGATTGCTTCTAAAGGCACCAGTTAAATTACAGGCCTGTCTAGAGTCCTAGACCTGGAATGTCTTCATCTATTGTCTTCATATATTACACATATCACATATTCATATTCATTTATATTGTATCCATATTTTCAAAACAAACACAAACTTCATATAATGATGTGAAATATGAAACATATTAGAGCTATAAATGTGATTAATTATTATTGGATTTAAATTTCAGTGCTATCAAGATCACTGTGACCTCACAAAAACATGTATTAAAAGCCAACATCATATCATGACTTGCGTGAATATACGTGCCACTTTTAATTGGCGTATTATCTGTACGCGTTATACTTTCTGCATGTATCTTCACATCGTTATTAGACCCCATCCAACCTGAAAAGTTTCTTTTTTTTCAGTTTTCTCTATTTTTGATTGAATAACTCTCAACTTTAATCTGAGTTTTAATGAACATCTGCAGGATCTGTGAATTAAATAAATGAAAATATTTTTTTTACACTGAAAAAAATGCAAAATGCAGAGAATAGTATTATAATAAATGGTGATAAATTCCTTAAATAATGTTAAATATATTTTTTTCTCTATATTTAACTGAAAAAAAGTGACTTTTCAGGTTGGACAGGGGTCTAATAACAGTGTGAACATGCATACAGAAAGCTTATAATGCAGTCAGATAATACGCCAATTGAAAGTGGCATGTATATTCACGCATCATAATCTGATGTTGGTTTTTATTAATACATGTTTTTGTGAGGTCACAGCGATCTTGATCTTTAAAAACCAGATTCTATTCAGTTCATCCTTGAGTCTAAATTAATGTTTGCTCCAAATGTGAAGAACTTCTGTCAAGCATTCCTGAGATGTCGTCCTCACAGGAGTCATTCCAACAGAAGGTCAGATGTACACGACTGCCCACACCTCAGGAGAATTAAAATCATGTCATACCCTGACCTGAATGTAAACAGAAACCCCCGAGCTGGGAAAGCGGAGGTGAAATCTCCTTCAGAGGAAAGAGAAAAGAGGCCATGTGCACAGTCTGTTCATATGCTCAATACTGAAGAAAGAGTGTCTAAACCAAGGGAAACTTTGGTGGAGTCTGTCGGGTAGAACTCCACATCTCCTGTTTCAAAGTCAGTCTGTCGTCTGTGCACCTCAATGCACAATCAGCTTCACAGGAAAACCAGCTCAGCTTCAGAACACGCAGCCAGAACAACATTTTTCTCCCCCAGACTTTGAAGAAGACGTCTCAGTTATTTACAGCTCAGCTTGGCAAAACTTCTGTCTTATCGCTGCGTGACAAGTTAAAATCACTGCTGATTTAGTGCCTTTGCACCTCGCTCCTACAGTTCGCACCCATGCCTTTGATTTATCGGACTGTAGTGGCTTTCGTATCGTTAATCTCCAACAACAAAAACACACATTTGTCAGAAATGCAACACTGAATGAGGTCAGTGTGGTTCTGACCAGGTGAGTCCAGGTCTGCCAAGTTTTAGATCATGCCACACTTTTGTACTCCCTCATTATCATTTTTAATATTCTAACCTTTCATGCATGGTGGTCATTCATTCATTCATCTTCTGAATCCACTTCTTCCTCACTAGGGTCACTGGAGTCTATCCCAGCTACCTACTGGCAAAGGTAAAGCCTGGACAAGTTCATCACAGGACCGACATATTGAGACAAACAACCAATCACTCTCACATTCACACTTATGGACAGTTTTTGGTTGACCAATTCACCTATCTATGCATGTCTTTGGATGGTGGGAGGAAGTCAGAGTACCCAAAGACAACCCACGCAAACACAGGGAGAACATTCAAACTTTACACAGAAATGTCCCTGTTTGGAATTAGTTCTCCAACAATAAATCGATTCAATTGATTCAAATCGATTCTTAAAAGAGTTGGCAACAAATTCTTAAGTCGATTCGTTGGGTCTGGATCACATTAAAATTGAGGTATGCCTACACACTGTGTATTGTAACTGAAGAAAACACAGAGCAGCATGGCTGAGGCTTCAAAATGGCCAAAAACCCATGGTGCGGTACCTTTCAGGCAAACAGGGAATATAATGTAAATATTAGCTTAAGATAGCCTACGTGTCATGATTACTTTAGCCTGCTAGCTAGTTGGACTACAGTCGTAACTATAACATCTCTGTTTATCAGGCCACCAGACTATTGTTACCTATCGTTGACTGAACTAATACTTACAACACTAGTTTGATAGACTATAACCGGAGCTGGTTGAAGAATATAACTTGCTAGTCTCTAGACATAACCAGTCTAGGTTGTAATCATTAGTGACTAGGTCACACACCACCTCCTCCAACAGTGAGAAGGAAAAAACAACACACTGTGCAGCCACTCTGTCACTTGACTCGTCTGCAAATTAAGACTTTTGTGTTTATCCAATAAATCCATTAGTTATTCAAATAATCTACAGATTAATCAATTGTTAAAATCATTGTTAGTTGCAGGCCTAGTTAGTATCAAACCAAGGACCTTCTAGCTGTGAGGTGACAGCTCTATCTACAGCAGCATAGTGTTCATATCTGTGGTTATTTAATCATGACTTGAATCTTTTTGGGTTCGAGTTCCATGTGTGGTGATTGACAGCAGAGTGGCGCAGTGGAAGTGTGCTGGCCCATAACCTAGAGGTCGATGGATCGAAACCATCCTCTGCTAAATGAGTTTTGTCTCAGTTTGCTCCTCTTTTCTCTAGAAACTGACGGTTGTTAAATAAATGAGACACTCCTCACTGTTAAAGAACTGATACATATTAATCACTTCAGTAATTATGGAGCATCTTCACTATCGACTTGGTCAAATCCAGATTGGAGGTTTTTTTTGAGAATATAAATCTTAAAGTGACCTCCATGCTTCAGTGTTTTTCACTCATTTGTCTACAGTGTTTTGTGTTTGGTCTCCTTTCAGCCGTCTCAGACTGAAGGTTTCAGCAATGGAAAAGTTTTTAAAAAACACCTTAATAGTTCTGTGATTGTACTCTAATGTGGTTTCAATAACTGTATCTCTACTATACCCATGAATATAGTTCTACATTCATGTCTGAGGTTGTTTGAAGAATAAACTGACCTTGGTGTCCAGAAAACATGGCCTTAGAAGTACAGCCTCTGAAAAAAGATTTAAGGCTGTTTTTATCTGACAAATTTCTGAATGCACTCACCCAAAGAAAACATGTTCTCAATTTTTACCCACATATTAACAAGTCTGAAAAACCTCTGGATGTGTGAAGGCTGACAACATTTTCAACATGCCCCCCCCCCGGTCCTATATGTTAAAACTCACTTAACAGAGGATGGTTTCAATCCATGGACCTCTGGGTTATGGGCCCAGCATGCTTGCTCTGCACCACTCTATTGTCATTTACCACAGATGGGACTAGAATCAACAACCCCTGGAGTAGGAGGTCAGACTCATGTTTGTATCGGTTGTTCTACAGTTCTACAGTGGTTCAGTGGATGTGGATGGAGGCCAGTTCTCTGCCATCTGACCCAAACTTACGTGTTATTTCTTATCAGCTGTGGTTTTATAATCCTCTTCCTTTGGTCTCCACATGCACAGATAGTTAAAACTCGTAAAAAAGACCAACTGTTTTAAAAATAAACATCTTAAAAGAATGTATGTCATCAGACTTCCATCCCCCCTCTAAACCAGAGGGTGTCAAACATGTGGCCCGCAAGCAAAAACCGGTCCACTCAAAGCTTCCAATCCAGCCCTTGGTAAATTTGCAAAGTACAAAAATTACAATGCAGATGTTAACCCTATAAAAGTATTTGTATCATATTGGCTATGCTGGGTTCTGAGACCTTCTGAGACCTGAGACCTTATCAACAAGATCAACACTTTCCTTAAAAACCTGTTTTATATGACCCAAAATGTGTTTTCTGCCCCCTGGTGGATTATTATCACACTGCAGCCAGTGTGATAATAATTGTCCTTTTTAATAAGGCCACTAATATTAAATCATTCCACACACATTTTGTAGGAAAGTCTGAGAATTTTCAAAAAAATTACATTAAGAAGATCTTTATATTGTTATTTAGTTAAAAGTTGAAAAATATCGAAATTATGGTGCCATTCAAGGGAAACAAAAAAGCTGGAAAAAGTTTTATGTATAAAAAAATAAACACTAGCTGACATGTTCTATATTTTCAAAATGTTACTGGTAAAATGTATTTTTGTATCTAAAGGTAACATTGTCATCAGTCAAAAGTTGCAAAAAACACCAAATATTCTGAACGTAATTAAAAAAATAAATCATAAACAAAATTATATGGTAATTTTATTGTTAAAAGGGCTTATGAACATTTCAATTCCAAAATAAATAAATAAATAAATAAATCTGTGGTTATTTTTTAATGGGTAAGGTTTTACTGGGTTCAGTCAAGAGTGTCAAAGATGTTTTATTTCAGGTTCCACATACAAACATAATAACAGCATAACTTATAAATAATGACTCCAAAATTTTTTCTTGGTTTAATGTGGGGAAAAATAGGTTATTACATTATAACTATAAATAATGACAATTTCAAGTTCTCTTGTTATTTTAGTACAAAAAAATAACCTTAAGTTACAAAAATACTTAAATTAACAGACAAATAAAATGTGACTAATCTTAACAAATCTGAATGTCTAAAGAATTAGTGTAATTTTACCAATATTCTGCCTGTTACTGTTTTGTGTCTTGTACATCCAATCTGTAATACACATGTAGAAATGATACGTTGATTAAATTACATACACTTTCTTAGGAATTTTCTTTTTTTTCAGGTTATTCACATTCTTTTTTGTCTGGTTAGTTTGTAAACGTAAATATTTTTATTATTTCATGTTTTTTTGCGCAAAAGCAAAGAGATGAACTTGAAGTTTTCATTATTTATAGTCATAATGTAATAACCTTTTTTTTTTTTTCACTTCAAACCAAGAAAAAAATTCAGAAATATTACTTGAGTTGTCATTATTTATATGTGATTATGGTAGTATCGAACTGGTCTGATCCACTCTGAATGTGGAACCTAAACTAAAATGCCTTTGATATCCTGGTCTAAACTAACCCCACTCCGTCTGCTTTCCTTTGTCTGCCTCTGTATCCACATCTTCTTTTTTCTGTCCGTTTATCTTTCCATCAGGTGCTCATCCGCTGCCGCTTTCTCCTTCAAATCCACCTGGACTTCCCATGATCCCTCTGGGCGTCTCCTCTCTTTGTTTCTCACTTTTGCCGTCCCCTCCCTTCCCTTCTCCTCCCCTCCTGCTATCTCTCCATCCCTCCATCTCCCTGTCCATCTGTCTGTCTGGCCTATTTTCTCTGGAGGATTGTTCTTGTGTCTTCTTCTCTAAACAAAAAGAGGCTGTTCCCGCCCTGAGGAAAGATAGTCTTGTTGCGCCCGCAGCCCCTATCTTCCTCCTCCTCCTCCTCCTCCTAATTGTCTGGCCGTAGTCCCTGAGGCTAAAACCTCTATGCTCCTCATCTCCTTTCCTGAATGCCAGCATCCTCCTCCTCCTCCCCGTCACCTTTCTGACCACACTCCCAGTCTTTATTTCCTCCTCCTCGTCTTCATTTTGCCAATAATAGTCCCCGTCTGGTCCTTTAACCCCCTTGGCTATTGGCCCGATTCCTTCTGCCGCTCCATCTTCTCCTCCGTGACACGTTTCCTTCCCTCCGGCCATCATCATCATCACCATCATCATCTCAACGTCGCTCTCCATCCTAACAAGCTGAGATATCCATTAAGAAACACAGCGGCCTGTTGGTCCAAGGGCGTCTTTCCCTGATGCTGGCGATAAATGACAACCTTATGTAAAAATATGCATCCCGTGTGAATTTAGATTCTTATTCAAGAGCGTCTTTGAGGTTTTCAGGTTTGTTTAGGGTCCAGGAGGTAATATTACCTTCCAAAGTAGCACAAATTTGGCCCACTTTAGGTGTTTGATTTACAATATATATGAATATGTGACTTTATTTCTAAATTCAACAGTTGATTGGGGGGGGCTTGTTTAAGGTCCAGATGGTAATATTTCCATAAAAATTAGCTTCCAAATAGCATGAAATTGCCAAGGTTTATATGTTTGATATGAGTATGTGACTTTATATTTACATTCAAAGGTTTAATTAGGTATTTTGGGCTTATTTAGGGCCCAGATGGTAATATTTTTGAATAATCAACATTGTGGTGCATTTGGGTGACTCATTGTGGAGATTTTTAGTTGTAAATTCATTTTGAAAGAACGAAAAATGAAGTATAACACTAAGGCATACATTTTTATGTGGTTTTTCATCCACATCCACTGAAACACACACAACTACAGAACAACTGATACAAACATGAAGCTAGTCTCCCAATACCCCCTGGGGTTGTGGGTTTGAATCTCATTTGTGGTGATTGGCAGCAGAGTGGCGCAGCGGAAGCGTGCTGGGCCCATAACCCAGAGGTCGATGGATCGAAACCATCCTCTGCTAAGTAAGTTTTAACATGTAGGATATTGAAAATGTTATCTTACATTCCTAGACTTTGTAGTTTGTTTAATGTCCAGGATAAAATTCCCTTAGAAAATTGCTTGGAAGGTTTTGACAAGTTGCCAAATCTTTATGTTTCATTTACAAAATGTATGAATATGTGACTTTATTTCTAAATTCAATGGTTTATCGTCATCATGTCTCAATGTTGTTCTCCATCTTAACAAGCTGAGGTATCCAATAAGAAATGCAGTGGCCCATTGGTCCAAGAGTGTCTTTACCTTATGACGGTGGTACATGATGACCTAATGTAAAAATATGCATTCCATGGGAATTTAGATTCTTATTCAAGAGCATCTTTGAGTTTTTCAGACTTGTTTAGTGTCTAGGAGATAATATTACCTTCCAAAGTAGTGTAAAATTGGCCATTTTGACATTGGTCTACCTGACAAAAGTGGAAATTGCATCTTCAGATACCACTTTAACAAATAAAAAAAGATATGAGAATATATATGCAATGTCCTAAGTAGTACAAAATTGGTCCACTCTATGTTTGATTTACAATATATTTGAATATGTGACTTTATTTCTAAATTCAGTGGTTTATCATTGTTTCAAATTACTTCTAAAGTAATGTAAAATTGCCAACTTGACATTGGTCTACCTGACAAAAGTGGAAATTTCATCTTCAGATACCACTTTATTCAAGAATATAACGCCAATGTCAATTTAGACTTTTATTCATGGGTGTTCTGAGATTTTTGGGGTTGTTTTTCAGTCCTTATAACTTCTATCTTGCAGATTTTGCAGAAAGATTGACGTTTTCAAAAAACTAGTTGACAAAATAAATTGCCTCAGTTCAGCCTTTACTGTTTTAATGAGTTTCCAGTTTTATCTCCTGGTGAAACTCTGCCTTTGGTCCCCACCTCCTCATCCTCTTGGTCCCTCTTTCCTCCTCATAACCCCCCTTTAAGCCCCTTCCTCTGTTCAGTCTGGTCTGTGGTTTCTCTACATACATGTGGATATCACCTTCCCTCTGGTTTTTCCTCTTCACTCCTCATTACGTGGGATCCTCCAGTGTCTTCAGACACAGCAGATCAGCAGATGAGTGTGGTTTTCAGACTGAAGCTGATCAAAGTTTTCACTTCCAAACTTTCCTCTTCACTGGATTTCTATTCTAATTAGCCACCTTCCTTCCATGTTCCTCTCCGGATGTGGAAATGTAACTTTCCTTGTGTCACTTTAAGGCCACGGTAGCTCAGAGGGAATAAAAAACTGGCTTTTGATGGCAGGCTTGTGTAAGACAAAGTAATATGTGACCATGAGACTGCAATCTCCACTTGGGTTTAAGAAGTCATACATCATCTTTGAATATCAGCCACATCGTCTTACTTAGTAAGACGCGACAGTGACCAGTTGGATAAAACATCGGTCTCCTAACCTAAGGGTTGTGGGTTCGAGTCCCATCTGTATTGATGAACAGCAGAGTGCGCAGTGGAAGTGTGCTGGGCCAATTACCCAGAGGTAGCTGGATTGAAATCATCCTCTGCTAACTGAGTTTTAACACACAAGGAATATTGAAAATATCTTACATTCCTGGATGAATTGAAGTCATTCAAAGCTGTAGTAAATTGTGCAGGACAAATCTGGTTTAACTCGGATCTGTCCACTGAATAATTAATGCAGTGATTAAACCAACACTACTTGGTTTTTCAGCCTTAAAACTTAATTTTTCTGGTCAGTGTGCTGGTACAACAACTCACGATAAGTTTCTTAAGTGGCTTTCTTTTTGTCAGACAATCAGTGTATCACGATAAGTTTAATTATTATTAATTATTATTAATTTCATCATGCGGCACAGTGGTGTAGTGGTTAGCGCTCACGCCTCACAGCAAGAAGGTCCCAAGTTCGATCCCCGCACCATCCACGGGGGGACC
>JAPTGZ010000026.1:1009150-1020750 GCA_029814645.1 Fowleria isostigma | reverse complement strand
CTATTCTATTCTATTCTATTCTATTCTATTCTATTCTATTCTATTCTATTCTATTCTATAATGCGTTGCAGTTAGTTATTTATCCTATTCAATTTGTAAAATTGTAAGTAAGTAAAGACAGATGAATTATTCCTGTGGCTGCAACCTAATCCATCCCATCTCCTTCAGGCTGGAGATGATCCGGTCACACATGCAGATTCACAATCTGTCTCCTCAGTCGTATCCTCTGTGAGTGTGTTCTCACCTCTCTGATCTTTGTGAAGACCAGATCAGAGTTGGCAAAGTAAAGCGGACTGGAACATGAGAGGATCGTCACCCCAGGGACCTGCCTTGCCTGTTAAAAAAAAACCCCACAAACATACAGAAACACCTTTAATCCAGCTGCCTTTAGAATGGGGGGGAGTGTATTTAATCACATTTACTGGACTTAAAAAGTGAAAATACTGAAGGACATTAACCTAAACCTTTGATATTTCCTTCAGTTCATTTATTCTTATACTTTACAGATTAGCCAGATAACTTTTATTTCCATGGGTTTAGAATTAGGGTTTATCTTAATTTAGTTTATTTTGATCTTATGCACTCCATGTACAATACTAATTATATATACATATGCAATGGACAATGATGATTATATACATCTCATTATGTGTACACAGATATTATAGAGTTTGCTGTAAATACAATACGGTATATGTAGAGAATTTTACATGAGCAAATGTACACATAAATATACAGAGAAATATCAATAGAGAAAATATACATAGAGACATTAGCTGTAAACATGCTGTGTACACAATATACATAATACATAAATATGTACAGCAATTCACTACTAATATACAACTCTAGGAGCCCGAGAGGGAGTGAGATAAACAGTTTGGTTGAGGATTGTTCAAGGATTTCCAATGTGAGTTACAATACCAACATCTTGCTTTTAATTCTGGTTCCTCAACAATTTAACATACTTGCAGAAAGTTTCAACCCCTTAACCCCTGACATATCTGTGGTGAGTGTTCTGAATGAATGATTCATTTTAAATAACCTCCTGAGACCCAGCAATGCATTTTATCCTCTGTAGGGGACAAAAGTTTAATAGTTTTACTTGCTGACCATTGCAAAGGACATTCCATTAAAAGATAAATAAAAATAATTGTAAAAATGTATCTCAAAAAATTGTTGCATTATGTGGGGGTGTATCAGATAGGTAATAATGACAGACAGTCTATGATAAGCTGAGGGGAGCTCACTTTCACTTTTTCACAGCTATATAACTATATAACCCACCACGTCCTTCATACAGGTCTGTCGCATTTTATTTGTAGAGATCCGCCTCCCAGTTGTCTTTGGTCGACTTCAAGTTGGCCGGTGAATGGACGCGTAGAGTTTTGATTTGGATATTACTGATGTTTATTGAAAATTAAACCAGAAAGTAAATGCCTTAAAGTGCCTCGGACTGAATTAATTTTCCTGCCACTTTAGATGTCTTGACTGCTGGGTCTGCTTGACAGCTCACATTAAGTAATCACTGGATCACAGAAAAACACAGAGCTGAGAACTTGTGCAAGTGGCATCTCCAACACATTGGTGCTGAAGAGGGGGGAGTGTGGCTGCCGCCGCCGCCACCGCCAGTGGAACAGATTGAGGAAAAAATCAAGTGGAGAGAACAGAGGGCTGGAAGTTGAGAGGAATCCACGGATGCAGATTCCAAACAGACCGCCTTTGGAGACAGTTTGGTGTTTTGATGTGCCACAGATGGCTGGTTATTTATAGACAGTTTTGGCTGTTTGACAGTTTTACAGTTAAGAGCAGTTCGTTAACAATAAAAGACCAACCTTTAGTGGAGAAATTGATGATATTTTGTTGTAAGATATTGAGGGTTTTGTGTTGATTTAACTGCCTGCTGTTTGTGTTTCATGTGTTTCTGACTGATTGTCTGTGATGCGTCACTCTCTGCAGGTTCATAAACAGGTAATGTTTTTTTGTTCACCATCTCCAGTCAGTTTTATGCTTCTGGGTAAATACACCGCCTGGTCAAGTAAGAAAATTGATTATTACTGCAGTGATTAATACTAATATTACTAAACCCTAACTTACTACTGTTAATATTATTATTTTTATTATACTGTTTATCTTTAGGCATGCATATTTTTGTAGTTTATTGCTGCCTTGACCAGAGAATTTCCACATTATGCGATCAATAAAGTCTCAACTAATCTAATCTAATCTAATCTAATCTAATCTAATCTAATCTAATCTAATCTAATCTAATCTACTTTTATCTAACATAATCTACTCTAATGTAGTCTACTCTAATGTAATCTAATATAATCTACTCTAATCTCAACTCTAATGTAATTTAATATAATCTACTCTAAAATAATCTCATTTGATAAAATCTACTTTAATCAACTATAATATAATTTACTCCACTGTAATGTAATCTGATCTACTCTAACAGAATCTACTCTTCACTACTCTACTCTTACCTGATCTAATCTAATCTTATACAATATAATAAAATATAATATAGTATAATATTATATAGTATAATATAAACTGCTCTAATCTATTTTAATATGGATAAGGCATTGACCTCTCAGAAGGCAAGACAAAATCTAAATTTAATGAAAATAAGACTTCATGACACTTTACAAACTATTGCTATCTCATGTATTTAATATTATTCTTCTACACTGAGAATATGGTGAAAATGTAAGGTCATTTATTTTATTTTCAGTCAGTTAAAATTTCATTTTAATTTTTTTTAATTCAATACTTTTTTTTGGAGGCAAACGAATGTGAAATCAGCTTTTTCAGCTCTAAATTATAGTTAATATATCAGCTTTTAAAACTCCATAACTGGTCAACCTGTAGTCTCCAGCTTTCTACAGCCGTTGCTGAGAATAATATGAGTACAGTAATCACTTTATAAGTTGTTTAAACTGGGCTTAGTTCACCTGAAGTGACATCCAACTTTAATCAAACAGTTTGCAAGACAGATTGAGTTTACCTCCGAGTAGAGTCGCACGTCTCTGTAACAGTCTGTAACGGAAATACGACCCAAAACAGCAATGGAGGAGCTGCGAGACAAAGACAAGATAAAAGATAAAGAGTGAGAGAGGATAGAATATTAATGAGTGCTCGTCTGCCTGGGAGACAAGCAGGGGAGGAAACACAAAGGCTTTACATAACAGTGAAGAAATGAGTCAAAAAGTAAACAAACCCTGAACTATATCATGGAAGAAGGCTCAGCTCCAATTACACCGACGATGGATTAAATCATACACATAAACACCTAATGGAAGGGGATTATTTTCACTAGACATCAGTGGTGGTCAGTCAGGACCAGTTAGGCTTGACCTCAATTTACACCTGACATTCTTATATTTGTTGGATGAAGACAAATTTAGTTATTCCCAAATGTCTATTGTCTTTATTTTGTATCTTTTCTCTTGGTTTCTCTGCCTCCAGTCATTTATTTGTATGTTAGAGCAGCTGTTCAGACTTCACCATCATGTGTTGCCAGGTAAAATAATCAACAGTTCATCTTCTGGAGCGAAAAATAAATACAATGAACCTGTTAATGTAACCAATCAGATTTCATCTTGGCCACATGGGGGGCAATCTTACAATTGGAAAATAACATTTTCACACCATTTGATTGGACGGTCAAAGCTAGCAAATGCCATCTGTAGTCACTTGCACAAGCAAAAATCTATTGGTTTATATTTAATAGCCTTTTTTAACCTACCAACAGTATTTTTAGGGGAATATAATGCATTTAATGGATATTTGTAAGTTTTGGTCATTTTCTTCAGTAAATTTTGTTGATGGTGTTGGTGATTCAGCTGTGGCTATAGTTAAAAGAGACCTGCTGGCATTGATTCACTGGATTATTACTTTACTGTTAACATTCATTTTCAGTCAGATGCATGTCTGTAATGAAACACAGTTTGGCCCAATCCTAACTCACCCCTTGGCCCCTCCTCCTCCATTTTGCACGTTCACAAGGGATGTTCTGATTCTCGATGAGTTGGATGGAAAGGACTAAGGGCTAAGGGGTATGAGAAATCTCCCATAATTCTGTTTGACTCATCAGCAAGATGGAGGTAAACACAGCAAAAAAAAAAACAGTAGTGTGATGAAAGAAACCTACAAAAGTACGTGTTTTCTTTGTCAACAACTTAGGTCCAATCCCAATTGCCCCCTTGGCCCTACCCCTTGAAACTGAGATGTAAGGGGTTGGGACTGAAACATTCCCCTATGAAATGGGACAACCCTTTCAGAACTGTTACATCATCAGCAGTCATTGATGATAAACAGATGCAAGAACTTTGTTTGCGGCACAATTCACCATGCCGTCAGCAGCTGTAACTGTGTTCCATGGGCTTTGGTCATCTTTTTTGTAGCTATCAACCACAAACTGCAGATATGCGATATATAACACATTGAAATGGCATTAAACGGACGACCAAATGATAAAGTTACTTCTGAAAAAAATATGTACAATTGTGGGTGCGTTTGGAGGAGTAAGGAGAAGGAGGAGGGGTCAAGGGGTGAAATGGGATTGGGCCAAAATCATGTGATCATCCATTTAATGCTGCTTCAATGTGTTATAGATCACATTTTTGTGGTTTGCGGTTGATAGCCACAAAAAGATGCACAAAGCCCATGGAACAGAGACAGTTACAGCTGCTGACAGCACAATGAATTCTTTCACAAAGTTGTTGCATCTGTTTATAGCAGCATCGATGACTGCAGATGACGTAATAGGTCTGGGAGGGTTGTCCCATTTATAGAAGAATGTTTGAACCCCTACCAAGTGATAACTGCCGAGTGCAAGGGCCAAAGGATTAATTGGGATTGGGCCTTAGATTATGTTTTTTATGTAGTGTTGATGGTATAGGTGGATTAAGTCAGGTCGAACAACGCTGAAAATCTTGATGTGAAATACATAACACATCACTGACACATAGTCACTTGGTCCTTTCCACATGAACATCTTTAAAAGCTGTAAACAGAAGCTGTTATTTAATACTAACTGTTGCGTCCTGTAGATGAGTGTGAGTAAAGAGAAGACGACAGCCACGGCCAGACCGAGGTCCAGGTTAAAGATCAACGTTGAAGTCAGTGACGCTACCCACACGAGCTGCAGAAAAACATCAGGATCAGAGACGGGTTTGATTCCACAGTTGGATTAGAAAAGGAAGAGAGCTATTCAGGGCAGAAGTTACACACCCTGAATGTGTGAGCTGTAAAAGTGGGACTGTACAAGCAGAAAGGAACTATTTCAGAGACTTCCATACAAGTTAAAGATCATTTGAGGGAAGTCAAATTGTGGAAAGCTTATTTTTACAATCTGAAAGTGCTTTGTTTTGGACATTTACAGTTGTTTCTGATAATAAATATGCAAAAATTTCAAGTCCTTTTTTTTTTCCTTTCTTACTAAAACACACAGTTTTACACATTTATTATTTTTTATAATGATGATAAATAATGGCCAGATATTAAAAAATAATTTCTTCCTGAAAACAAATTGGCAAAAAAGAAATTTTCTGACACTTATGGCAAAGAAAACATGAAGACATCTATGCGGCCTGTTAGAATGGCAGTCTATAAAGGGTTAAAGACTTTTTTTAAGGTATTAAAATGCATATTTGTAAATTCAAGACTTTTAAGACTTTTTACAACCCTGCAGGAACCCTGAAGAAGTCAGTAATCTTTTTAAGACAAAAATGAATGGGTGATTTTGTGTGAGTAACCCACTAGGTCTAATCTGTCAGTCCTCCAGAGCACACAAACGTCTTTGAACTGGGCCAGCATCCCCTGAAGGTTCACCACGATTATGACCGCCAACACCGCCTGGAACAAACGCCAGGCATCAGAAACATCAGATAAGACATGTGACTCATGCAGATGGTGAGCACTGGACCAGCTGGAACACCGCTCCACATTTATTTGAACATCCTCGCTGACGTGCATTAAAATTCATACTGGTATATATTAGGAACGTGTTCTTTACAGCTCTGATACCAAATGTTCTGCAACCGACAAGATGACAGAGCATGGCTAAGAAAATGAGGTGCGATCTCATGAAATACCTCCAAAGTGCATCATTTACTTTACCTTTGGCAGCTGTTCAAACAGATGACCGATCTTCAACAGAATGGTTAAAATCACCAGAGCGGATATGAAACCTGCCATCTGAGACCAGAGAACAAAACACACAAAAGGACAGGAGTCAGTGAAAAGGGATGTTTTAAGTTAGGGGTGTCCAACATATGGCCCGTGGGCCCAAATCGGTCCAGTCCAGCCTGTGGGATGAATTTACCAAGAGCAAAAAGTACACTGAAGACATTAACAATGAACGGTGTGGAAAATCCTTTTAGTGCAGGGGTCACAGATCAACATGATCTCATAAGACTACCATTATAACTAGGGGTGTGCCATATAACGACATAAGATCACATTGATGTTTCTTTCAATAAAAGTTATAATTTCACCACTGGTACAATGTTGTTGGGGTTGAGGGGGGCCTGGAGATTTTTTTGTCCTTCAAAGGGGGGCCCGACAGAAAAAGATTGAGAACCACTGGTCTACAATCTGTTGTAGTCAGAGCCATTAAGTATTGAACGGCTGTGGATGGAGTTATCTAAGACACACAGACACACCTCGTTGGTTCATGTCACACGCATTTCACGTTGTGTCACTGGAGTCACAGCTGACAGTGAAACGGGTGAGTTACCTCCTACAAAGAACTCCACTTCTATTATATGGAATTGGTTTGGCTTTTTCCCAAACCACAAAGTGCAGACAACAGTAATTTGCAGAATTTGCAGACACAGTTCGCATGTCGGATGGCAACACTACGAACCTGTTCAATCACCTAGAAATGTGGCATCATGACCGGTGCAAATATACACACCACTTTTAATTAGTGTGTTATCTTTTATGTGTAGAATTTTTTGAGTTACTTATGGGATCTGACATGGATATTTAGGTAGGCTGGGTTAAGGAGCAGGAGCATATAATTAAACTTCATCCCACTCCTTTTCAAATATTTTCCTTTCTTCGTGTAAATCTTTTGTTATTTTTTTAATGTTATATTCAAAATAAATAAATTAAATCTGTACGCATTATAAGCTTTCTGCATGTAGATTAAAGCTGTTATTAGGCTCCTGTCCAACTTGAATCGATGTATGCCCAAACAGTATGAGAGCCAAACTGCTAAGCAGACCATCTACACCGCAGCCAGAGGCAACAGGTAGAATTAAATGAAAGCAAGCAACTTTAATGTATTTAGTAAAGGCACTGTGCATGAGCAGAGTAGCAAACAGTGGAAAGAGGTAATGGAAGCAGACTTATACCTGGCAAAAGACACGAAAATTAGTCTCAAAGATCAATGTAAAGAAACGTGATAAAATCAAGATCATGATTTTTAAAAAATAATATATTTTTTCACTATCGCTTACCCCAATTATAACCAATCAATAATGACAACTCCAAATTTTCTTTTTTTTTAAAGTTAAAAAGTTAAATTAGGTGAAAATATTTACATTTATAAACTATCCTTTCACAAAAAATGTCAATAACCTGAAATGTCTAAAGAGAAATCAGTTCAAATTTTTTTTTAATATTCTGCTTGTTATTAAATGTTTTGGGCATTTTCAGATCCACTGTGATTTATAAGTTGGGTTAACATTACAACTGACATAGTGTTTCACTTATTTTTCTTATGAAATTTCAGCTTCTTCATGTTATTTACATTTTTTAAAGGATACTTGGCAGATCTAAACATTTTTGTAATGTAATTGTACTTTTTCCACTGTTATTTGACTGATTCAGCTGAATGTGGAATCTAAACTAAAATGTGTTTGATAACCCTGCTCCAAGTCAATATTTCAATACCTGGAATAAGAAGGGATTAGTCACATTCAGATAATTACATGTATATTCTATCTGCATTATTTGAGCCGCTGAGTTGAATATGTTCAATCCATGACTCACTTCTTCATTACTTGTGCTGGATTCTCACACTCACCTCTTTCATCATCAGTTCATACCCTAAAGAAAATACTGATGAAACCTACAGACTTACGATCTAGAAACCCCAACATTTAAATACAATGGGAAGAACAACTAGATCTGAGTCTGTCCAAGGACATCTGGAAAATGACATTAGATTGCATAACATGAAAGCCTCCACTCCACTCCTACACTGTGTCTGGGGGACTCACTCTGCTCAGGGAGAGATTTCATCAAACTTTCAGCCTCTGGATTAAAGACGTTCTGCATAACATCACCCAAGAAAAACTTGCTGTGGGTTGCTTGCAGAAAAGGCTTTTTTTGGTTTGTTAAAATCTATAAAAATCTATTTCAACCTGCAGTACATTCAGTATGACTTAAAAAATACTCAAGAATAAACAGACATTTATAGACATGTCCATTATATTTATAATCTGAGGAATTGTTCGACAGACTGTAGCAACATTTGGCACAAAACATTTTCTTGGACACAAGTATGGGGTAAGGTTGGTGTCAAAATATTCATATGCACATTAGAATTGAGTGGATAGTTGTCTATAGTTGTGCAAAAATATTTGTAAACTCTTGAATGAGTTCAGTAGTACATTTTTAATGTTTATGTGTGTTTATTCAGATAACTTTCAAACAAACATACATTATACATTTTACATAACACAATGCTCGAAATTTTTTTAACAAAAAAAACGATAGAGCCTAAAAAAGGAATAGGTTAAAGCGTAAGTTTATAATGCCTACCCCCTTATTCATATCACCAAACAATGAAATAAATCGATACCAATGCCTTCTGCTTAGCATTGCACCAAAATAAATAAATAAATAATTCAGTAGTTTGAGTCAGGGGAAGAAAAAACACTAACACTAACATTCTTCAGATATTTTCATGATATTTCTTTTAAACATAAATAACATTGTAGTCTTTTAACTCAGGATTCAACTTGTTCCAAACATTTACTCCAACAACAGAAAGAAAAATTGCTTCATATTTGTTCTAACAAAAGGTTTTTAAACACATCACTTCTTCTGAAATCAAAAACACTTTTCCATATTTCAAGCAGCCCCAGAATATGAACAGACAATTGATTATTTTTTAGTTTAACCATAAATTGTGAAGTTTTAAAGTGGACTAAATGTATTGTGTGTATTTTATCAGAATAGGAATAAAAAAGTTTTGACAACAAGAATTCCAAACATGAAATGCAACTTTGCCATTGCTCTTTCTCTAGTGCCAACACAAATTCACCTATGTGACTCTACTGTGAAAAAAACATCACCACTTCACAGACATTATTTATTGATCAGAGGATCCATGGATTCACCAGACCGACCATGAGTTCAGGTTCCTTGTCCGTGGTCATAACAATAGACTAATGGTTGGATTTGACCGGATTTTGCTCTCTGACTTGGTCGGCCATCTTGGACAGTGATTCTGCCCAATCTGGTCTTGATCTGAACCTGAACTCATGGTCAGTCTGTGAATCCATGGATCCTCAAATCAATAGTATCTGTGAAGTGGTGATGTATTTTTCACAGCAGTCACGTTTGTGAATTCTTGTTCATGATGAAAAAAGCACAGTCATAAAGTTGCATTTTGTGTTTGTAATTCTTGATGTAAAAGCTCTTTCCTTCCTATTCTGATAAAATACACACATTTTATGCACAATTGAACTCATCCAAGAGTTTACCAATATTATTTTTGCACAACTATAAGCTAATATAAATGTATATCTGTCTTATTCACACAAATATTTTTGACAGTTTCTTACCCCAAAGACTCAGATGAGAAAACTTTCTTGGCCAAAGGTTAAAGATCAAGGTCACCGTTTCCCTGTGTATACAATAAAGATGCCCATATAAATACATTAAAAAGTGCTGACTTTTCTCTTGACTTCATATGCTGTACTTCCAGAACATAAGTTACCTGTGATTTTTTTTTTTAACAAAGATTCTTTTTGTTGTTTTCACAACATAAGCAGAGAAACACGCTTACATGTATTAAACAAACAAATCAAAACAAGCGCAGTTCCACTCCCATCCCCCCTGTTGGTTTCATTTCTTGGTTAAAAAACAGGTTAGCAAATTATCCTCTATTTAATCCATTTAAGGGGAAATAAAGACCTTTCTATTGAACTGAACACATTTTCATGTCCAAAGACAATTCCATCATACGTGTCATGTCTGTTTATGTTATGTAGTCAATAAAGGGGTACCAGATCTGATGGAAGTTATGTTGATGAGGTTTTACGGTTTAAATAATTTTCTCTAACGAGAGAATTGATAGCTCAGATAGCCTTCTACCTAGGCCATTACGCTCTGAGGATAACGATATGTATGGCGTACTCTTAATCTACTGAAATATACAAAAGCTGACTATATACTACAGCTGTGTTATTACATGGACTTCAATCTGTAGAACACTTTCAATACTTCAACTTCTTGCTAGAATCTTTGAATTTCTGCATACTCCCAGATAGAGTTACCTGTGATTTGACACCGATGCTTTCCTGCACCATACTGCGAGAGAAGGAGCAGCTGACGGCGAAACACTGGAACATCCCTCCTACAGCGTTACATAAGCCCAGCGCCAGCAGGTCCTGAATAGAGAGCGACAGCCACAGTGTGAACATCAGTAGGCTGCAGCCACTCATGCACTCAGCGGAGTCCTGGGCTTAATGGTGCCAGATTTCTGAGAGGTTTATAAATGGAAGGCCATGATTAGGCTTATGCAAACTGAAAATCAGCTGTAGTTACATGGACAATGTTTCTTTACCCTGACTGAAATCATTCTGATTAAAGATCCCAACATGGAGGCTGAATAGAGTGATGTGATGTGTGTGTTTACACGCCCCCAAGCATTTAATCACAATGAAACTTCATTGACATGCACAAAGTGGTTTCACATGCTGAGCAGTGGATAATACTCCACAAGAGGTTTTTTCGATTTCTATTTACAATTTGTTGGATTAACCATTTGATTTGAAAATGATTTGTGGTCTGTCCTCTATCATTTAACCTATGACGACCCAGTGCAACTTTTATCGTAGATTCCATATAAATTTTTTCTCTTTGTTCAACCTTTTTTAAGTGATTTATCATCATTTATTTTAATAGTGTATATATCATAATACTGGAAGGGCTCAGAGCATCTGTTTGTGTGTGCATCGGCATGATTCTGACAATTGTCGATGTTTTGACCTGACCAGTTTGGTTCCCACAGTTGATGAGTTTGCCTGTCTTCACATTCAATCTCTCAGCAAGTTCATAGAACCAATATTTTCAGAGATATTAGTAATTTTGGAATACAAAAGCCTTACAATCATAGAAGTGCAGTATCATGCTGCATGAAGGGAAATGAAGTGCAAAACAGAAACACCGCATTTACAAGCTACAGTCCTAACATACCCGAGCCAGGTCTGGAGAGGGCAAGAGGGAGGCAATGCCCCCTTAAACAAAGGCCCTGCCCCCTCAAAGTTTCAGGTGGTACAGTAAACCCTTGTTTTTTGCGGGGGTTACGTTCCAAAAAGAACCCGTGATAGGCAAAATCCGTGAAGTAG
>JAPTGZ010000026.1:957574-968873 GCA_029814645.1 Fowleria isostigma | reverse complement strand
CTCCTGTATGTCCAGTGTCTCCGCTGGCGTCGCTCCATAATCTCTGTTTTTCGTCGTATCTCTTGTGGCTGTACATGAACGTCGACAGGTGAGAAGGAAAGTTTCTCAGGATAAAAACAGGGACATGTGGTTTTTTTTCTTTTCTTGTTGGGGGTCAATCTCCACTCGCACTGACTTCGCTCACAACCACACACCGACACAACCGTAAAAAAAAACAAAAAAAAACAACAACAAAAAAACAAACAGAAACATCACAAGAGATTTCTTCTTCATCTCCAATGAAAAAGATACAAAATGTATAAAAAATGTTATTTACAGTCTTTTCTCTTTTTTTTTTTTTTCATCTGGGTCGGGCTGAAACACTGAGGCGTTTGTTTGTCTGTGACAGTTTTTGGGCGTAGACGTCGACTCAACCGCTGTCGACTGACGAAGGCGTGGAGGATCTTTAATCTGTACACAACAAACGTCTTCACCTCCTCCTTTCCGTCTTTGTCTCCGCCTCATTTATGTCTAGTCCTCCGACGTTCCCAGCATGCCCTGCTGGTTCAGGAGCACCCCTGAGCTCTGAAACCAGCACTGTCCCAATGCATGATGGGATACGGAGGCTGTCATCAAGACTGTCCTTCACTTCTGTTGGCTCTGCAGAAAAGGAAAGAAAGATAAAAAAGAATCACTGGGAGAAGAAAAAGAATAAGAATGATGATGATGATGATGGAGAGAGGATGTAGAAATGAGTGGAGAGTCAAAGGGTGACTCTGCTAGTTTTATTTACTTTTATTTCAATTAAACTGAGAAAGCCAGATGGATGGACAGGATACAAGAGAGGAACAAAAAGAGAAGGAAGCAGAAAACTGAAAGGAACCTTAGTCCAAGACACGTTAGAGGAGATAGAGGAGTTGGTCCACACCAGGCCCTGACTCCGTACATGGACTGATTTTGATAAATTCATCAAAGCTGAGTTGAGTTCATGAATGTTACAAGTATTTCCTCGGAGTGAACTCTTTCTCATAAGTAAATCTATGGACTCTGAATCGACTGTAAATTCACTCCATCCACTGAGTTACAAGTGGAAAAAACAGACTTAAAAACATTAAATAAGTGATGAAGGACAAAGTTAACACCCTTAATGTTTTATATCTGCAATCAATATTAACTGTAGCACGAAAAAAGTCAGAAAAAATGATTTTAAATCTTCCATCTAGGGGAAATATACAAACTGAACTGTTCAATAAATGACACCAAACCACATCTACTGTTCCATTAATGAGAGAAGGTCAACGTTTGGATAAAACACCAGGAAAAGTGAATGTTTAAAAAGGCTCATCTTTCATTTATTCATTTTTTTATTTTTCACTTTCACTCAGAGAGGACGAAAATTCTTTGTTTTCCTTAAAAGTTGGAAACAAATAATGAACCTATTTAATTTACAAATTGATGATGAGGCTCATGCCCATGGGTCAAACTCAAGTTATGAACTAATAAAGTTAAAATACAGACGTACAGGAGGAAGTTCTGGTTCTGGTTCTACTGTCCTCAGATCACTGAGTTTAATGCGTTGGTGTTTAATTAGTTTCTAAAACCTGCAATTCCACACAAATACCCCCTACCACGGCTTCTTCTTCTTCTTATTATTATTATTATCATAACTACCATTACTGTCATCACTATATTCTAACTTTTACCCTGTAGATATTAAACTATATACACATGGATGGATAAACAGATGGACAGAATGATAGATAGAATGACAGAACGATAGACAGAGAGAAATAGACAGACAGACAGACAGACAGCTTGCTAGCTAGCTAGCGAGCTAGATGGGGGGGGCAGGAGGACAGTTTTGGGTGTACAGGACTTACTCGGAGTCGGGGGACACCTCAGAGATGCTGTGGGAGGACTGAGGAGGGGAGGGGGAGGGTCCTGGGTTGGAGGCGGCCGGGGGCGGAGTCAGGACAGAGGAGTTGAAGGACGCCAGGATGGAGGACAGGATGTCCAGGTGCTCGCTGGACGGCTGTCGGCCTAAAGGGTTGGGGTTGGGGACAGTCTGACCCGGGTACCTACATGGGGGGGCGGAATCCAGCCGTCCTCTGTGGTGGGCGGAGGGCGGGGCCTGATCCTGCTGAGGCTCCTCTGAGATGGGGGGTGGGGGTGAGGATGAAGGCGGCTGATCGGGGTGGGACGGTTGCCGTGGCGGCAGCGTGCGGAGCCACTCCCTGCAGGGCTGGGCCTGACCCCCGACCCCGTTGGTGTCCAGCTGCTCCCGGGACCGGCTGCTCATCATGGCCCCCCCCAGGTGCTCCCTGGATGAGGCCTGGCGCCGGGTCAGCGAGTTCAGCTGCGACCTGGACCCGCTCAGGTAGCCCTCCGTCCCGGCGCCGCTCAGGTCCTCGCGGGAGGCGTGGACACTGCCAGCATGGTGGTTGTCCAGCCGGTCCCTGGACCCGCTCAGGTTCTCCCTGGACGAGGACACCCGGGGGTGGTCCAGGCCCAGGGCCCCTAACCCAGCCGGGCCCAGTCCCAGCTCCCGCCTTCGGGGTAACAGGTCCAAGTTGTCCCTGGAGCCACGGGAGTCCAGCCTGTCCCTGGACCCACCCACTGTCTGCCTCCCCAGGGGGTCCCGGGACAGCTGCCTCCGGGCCAGAGAGTCCAGGTGTTCCCTGGAGGAGTAGCGCGACGCCGGCTGGGACAGCGAGCCCGTCCCCCCGCCCCCTGCCGCCGTGGCCGAGTACATGCGACCGTAGGAGGCAGCGGGGACGCCACGGTGCCCCAGGGTGGACGTCCGGTACCAGTTGAGCTCACTGGGGACCCGGCCCATGGTGGACAGACCCTGGAGGGCAGGAGGACAACCCAAACGGTTCTTCAAGATGCCTGAGGAACCAGAACCAGAACATCAGTGAAGGAACACGAACCAGGAAGAGAAGAAAATAAAAGGATGAAAAACAGGAGATAAGAAAAAAAAAGATGGAACAGACAAAGAAATCTGGACTCTTTTAAGACCCTTGAATGATCATGAACTATTTCATCAGTAGTTAGTCCTGTATCTGAAAAGTAAGAAGTAAATCAGACAATCAAAACCATCAAACCATTATTGTTAATGAAATAATAATAAAAACTAGGTTTGAAAACTAACAAAACTGAAGTCAAAACCATGACAAACAAATGTTAATATATTATTATTATAAAGGATTAAATGAAACTCTTTGTGGTTTGACATTCTTCCTTGTGGGTTTGGTTCTTTCTGAGGAAATTCAACTCTTTTTTTTTTTTTTTCCCTGCTGCAGATTCCCTGGAGTTACAAATGTTTATTATTCACATCCCATCGTCTGAAACTCCAGAGACGACATCAGTCTAAAGTTTACCTACATGTGTTTGTGGAGTATGTGTGTGTGTGTGTGTTTACAGTTTCTCCTAAATGTCACCCAGGCTTCACGGCTACAGGAGTCACTTCCAACTCCATGTGTTTTGTTTTTTTTTGCCTCTAGTGAACGTTTACGGGCATCAGTGGAGCCTGAGTGACAGATGCACATGTCGACTCACACACTGGAGTTTAATACAGACGCCTCCTGTCCAGAAAAGATAACATTCATGTGACCTTTGAAATCTGGAAGGAGTGGATTTATACAAAGCTAAAGTTCAACAAACACCAGGAAAACAATGTTAGAATAACTGTAAATGTCCTCAAATCCTCTGAATGATTAACCCTCTGGTACCCGCCCACACAGGTCCATCTACTCACAGAAAGGGGAATAATGTCTGTAACGTTTTTACTTTTTTTTTAACACCGTATTACATCAACTTGAGCCATAAACAAAAATATCTGTCATATTTTTAACCCTTTTAAATACCATGTTTGTAATGGAAACAAACTGAATGTTTTAATGTACCCCCCCCAAAAGTTTTTTTTTTAAAAAATATATTACAAATAAATTGGATTAAGCAGTCATGTTTCATTATTGATCATGTTGAATTCAGGTGTTTCTTTACTAAAACAATACTGACTAATGTCATAATATAGCCTTATATTAGGATAAATACCTTTGCATTGGTTGGTTTGCATTAAATTGTTATATTTGTTTCTAAAATGACAAATGAGCGATAGTTTTGACTAAATTTAACTCGACATTTATGTTATTTTAATTTTCTTAAATCATGACTCTGATTTTACATGTCCTTCCTAAATTTATAAAATATTTGTCGCTCTGACTGTAAATAATAATTTTCTATCCCAACTAACCATCTACTTTCTTTATTTTGTGTGTATTTATGTATGTGCGTTGATTTGTGTATTTGTGTTGTTTTGTGTATTTATATATTTGTGTATTTATGTATATTTATATATTTGTGTGTTTGTGTATTTATGTGTTGTTTTGTGTGTATGTATTTTTATGTATTTGTGTATTGTGTGTGGTTTTGTGTACTGTGTGTCCGTCCTCACCTTTGCGGTGTCTGTGTGGCTGTGTGAGTCCGTTCTCGTCTCCGCTGGTCAGCGCTGCGTCGGGCTGGTTGTTGTTGGCGGCGTCCTTGCTGTAGTCGGCCCCTAGGGGTCGCTCTGAGCCCCACTTCTGAAGGGTGTGTGTATCACACTCCTCCAGCGCTGGCCAGTAGGACAGAAGGTCATTACCATCCAGGTCTGTGGTACAGAACAACAACAGCATTTACACTCATTTAACCCTTTCATGCACGATTTACCAGAACCTTAGTCCAAATTTTAATATTTATTCTTCTTTAAGCATGAAAAAAGGTCCACTGATCTGGACACCATGAATTTAACTTTTAATGTAAATAAATATATATATTAACAAACCGTTGTCAAAAAATGATGGATACTGTGGAATAAAAACAGTTTTAATGCTGATAATCTGATGTTTTCTCACATTTTAACATATTCTAATGGAAGCTGACACTCACTTTATGGAGATAATATAAAAAATAAATACTGGTGCTTATTATTATTGTATTATTTGACTGTTTGGGTTCATTTATGATCCACATCTAGAACCTCTAAAATGAGTTCCACAGCCATGTTGTAGTTGTTTTTAATTTGGAATGGAGCGTTTTGTTCCCATTTCCTGCAGATGTCTTTATCAAACTGCACATGTCAGCAGCCAAACAGCATCTGTTCATAATGAAACCGTGGCCGTGGAAACTGTCAAAGCTCACATTGATATAGATGGAGTCAAACTAATGAAACAGGCAGAGGATGCAGAGGAGGACGTCAGCGGAGGATGCAGAGCAGGGACTCATTTACAGTCCAATAAGACGAGGGTGGTTTGTCCATCATTTACACCTGAACCTACAGCTCAGCCTTCAGCCAATCAGAACAAAGCTGGTGCTGCCAACCAGTGACGCCTCTTTAAAAGATGTTTATCTGTGACTTCATCATCATCTCCATCTTTATCGTCATCTTCATCTCATTTCCATCTTCATCTTCATCTCCATTTCCATCTTCATCTCCATCTTCTCTTCTTCCTCAGGACGTATTGATCTGACCATGCTCTCCAGCTGGTCCTGGTCTATTCAACAGTCAGCTCTGGGTCATGTGACCTTAAACGGGGGTCATGTGATGCAGATGCTGATCACTGTTCCAAGAACTGATGGCATATGTTGATTTATGGACGTGTGTGCAGCTGTGTTAGTGGAAGTGTTGAATGTGGAGCTGAATGTTTGACCACGACAGATTTGGATAAGAATGACATTTATAAAACACATCAGTAACTCAAACATATGGAGTGTATGAGTATCAGATGGAGAGAGTATTGATCTCTCCATCTTCATCTCCATATTGATTGAGAGTAGTGACGGTTCTCCAGGTTCTGCTCATGACGCATTTACATTATTTCAATATTTTAAACTAAAGTGGTTTTAATCATCTGACTTATGGATTTACTTGATTATTGGAGCTTCTCCGATTCAGCAGAACCTGAATCATTGGGTTCACATATACATATATATATATATATTTCATCATTATATATCATTCATTCATTCATTTGGTCATTGATTTCGTCATTCATTAATTCATTCATTCATTGTTCATTCCTTCATACATTCACTTGTTCATTCATTCATTCATTCATTCTTTTATTCTTTTGGTAATTTGTTCATTCCTTTATATATTCATTTACCTGTTCATTTATTCTTTCATTCATTAGTTCATTTATTCATTCGTTCGTTCATTCATTCACTCATTGATTCCTTTGTTCATTCATTCATTCGGTCATTCATCCAGTCATTTCTTCATTCATTAATTTGTTTATTCATTCGATCATTCCTTCATTCATTCATTTGATAATTCGTTCCTTCTTTCAGTCCTTCCTTCCTTCATCCATTCATTCATTCATTCATTCAGTGGATGTGGCGTGTTTCCATACCTTTGGTGCCGTTGTGGGCGGGCTCAGTGAGCAGGCGCTCACTGTGATTGGAGCGTTTGAAGCGCCGCTGGATGCGTCCTCGGAGGCGGACGTTGTCCTCGCTCTCGGAGGATGGGATGGAGAGGCTGCGCTCCTCGTCCATGGACAGGTCCGAGTCCGAGTCCGAGTCCTCACCTGATGGACAGACAGACAGACGCGGTTTTCTCAAACACTTCCTGTAGGTTTGTGTGGTTCTTTCATCCACAGGTTGTTCTCAGTATAAATAAACCTCTGTTCCTCTTCTAACTTCACCTGATTATTCTGGTTTTTGTTTTTTTTTATGTATATTTTTCCTCAGATATTTTCACCATCTGTCCACACGACCTTCATCTCCGAAAATATCTCTGTACACTCATAGCGAGCGTGTTTTCCTGGCAGTGAAACAAAAGCAGTAGTGGCTCATTATTTATTCATTTGACATCTGTTTCTTCAGTTTGTTTCTGGCACACGATCCACAATGCAACAGCAAAACCCACAATAAATATGATTCATATGTGGACCGACAGACGATGAGGTCCTGGGTGGATGGAAATACGACGCCACAGGTTCCCAAAAACTATTTGTTACATTTCCACATGGGTATACTGAACATAAACACATGTTTTTATAAAATCTACATTTAACCCTTAAAGTCCCAAACATCCACCGACGACCAACACCAGTCACTGATCAACTGATTAAGACCTATTGATCCACTAATCTGATCAATCCTATCCATGGAAATAATAGGTGTAAAAAAAAGAAAAAAAAGAACAGTTATTCATGATGTCATGGTCATTCACTGGACGTTCAGACGCTTCATAGTTACCATGGAAACATCATTATCTTCTACAACATTGATTCACCAGTGAAACCCATGGAGTTGGATCAATGACAGTGGAAAAAATGAACAGAAAAACCCCCCAAAACACCTACAAACAATAATGTGGAAAAAATAAGATGAAAATGTGCTAAATAAAATTTAAAAAGTATAAAATAAGCAACAGAATGGAAAAAAAAACTGCAAAAGTAATGAACAAAATGAAAAAAAACAAAAAAAAACAGCATAAGATGAATCAGCGGTGTCACAGTTTGACCAAAAATATAACTTACACAATTATGGTAAGAGGCTAATAATGAACAAAAATGTATACAAAATTTACAAAATAAAATCTAACATGGAAAGCAAAAAAAAAAAAAAAAGCACAAAAAAAGTAACAAAATAATTGTTAAATTAAATTAAATAAGGCACAAACTGAAGGAAATTAAAGAAAAGATAATAAAATCATATAGTCAAATGACAGTAGATGGAGACATTGTTCATATATTCTGTTAATGATGTATTTAATTAAAACAAAACAGTCTCTCTATTTGAACCAAAAAACCCTCTAATTTTAAATGATCAGTGAATAAAATATAAGCTATAAAAACCCTGAAAGTGTAAAATACAGAGGATGATATTAAAATAAATGTGAATAAATTACATGTACTTACGAAATGTTAAATATATAGAAAAATTCATTTGTGAGCTGACACTGAAGTATCTCTGGGTCTGTAAGGGTTAAATAAAAATTAAAGTATTAAATATTAAAGTCTAAATATTCCAGGTTTACCTCCGTCTCTGTGGAACATGGCCACGTCCAGGTCTGTGGCTCCGGTGTGTCCAATGGTTTGTTCCAGGGTTTGACGAGCCAAAAGGTTTTCTCTGCAAAGAAAAGATTAAAAAAAAAAAAAAAGAATATTATACACACAAACCTTCGATGGTGTATTAGCGCCACTTCGGAAAATAAAACCACATGTAACTACCAGAATAAAGTCGTAATATTTTGAGAATAAAGTCATAGTTGAAAAAAAACAAACAAAAACTAATAATTTAAGGAAAATAATATTGTACTTTTAAGAGATTAAAGTCGTAATATTTTAAAAAATAAATTCGCAATAGTGCAAAGCTTTAATCTCTGGCTCAGAGTTAATATTGGCTCAAGAAATGACAGAATTATGACAGCGTAGATATAAAAAAAATAAAAACACTCATCACTACGAGAATAAAGTCATAAGATATCAAGATGATTTTACGAGAATAAAGTCACATACAAAAAGAGTCATAATTTTACGAGAGTGAAATCATAATATTTTAAGAACAATGTTGCTGTATTTCGAGAATAAAGCCATAATATTACAAGAATAACATTGTAATTTAAAAACAGATGGGGAAAAATATGAGAATTTACAGAATAAAGTCATACCCACTTGTGTCATAATGTCGATTCATTTTCATTCATTCATTTGGGGTTTACACACAGCCAAATACTGAGCCTACTAGCCCCGCCCACTATCAACACATTAGCATTAGCTGGCCTGTTTTGTGGAGGAGGAACTGATGGAAGTGGTCGGCTGAAGGGCTAGCGCTGTAACCGGAAACTCTGCCGTCAACAAGAAATTATGACTTTTTAATCACACTACTGCAAATTTATTTTCAAAACATTACAACTTTAATGTCATTTAAGTACAGCATTATTTTTGTTAAATTATGAGTGTTTTTTTAAACCATGACTTTATTCTCAAAATATTACAACTACAATTCTTGTAGTGACTTGTGTTTTTATTTTTCCTATGTGCCCCTAATATGTTGTCATAGCATTGTACTGTAGAGCAGTGTTTCTCAAACTTTTTACAGTGGAGTACCCCCTGACATATACATATATTTAACCAAATACCCCCAACTCTCACCTCAGCATGTTTGATTAAAAAAATCTGGCAACAATTTTTCCTGTGCCAAACTAACATATTTACATATATTATACTTTAATATATTAAAAATAACAAATTTTATAAGTACATATTGTGTTGAAACACAAACTGAAATGCCCCCTTTAATTGATAAGAGAAATAAGTGAATTTGTCATTAATTAATAAATAAACCTATCATCAATAAAAAGTAATTACTCAAAAATAAACGCAGCTTGAATAATATAAAATACAAATATGTTAACAAAGTTTTGGGGGATGACTTTTTAAAATATTGAAATGAAATAAGGTCAGGGGTGTTAATTTTAGAATATGAATGTATTTATTGTGTTTTTTATTTCAGCATTAATTCCAATATTTATTTTGTATTCAGAAAATGAAGACTTTTTCAATGTATTTTTCAAAAAAAATTTGAAGTACCCCCATTTGAGAAAGACTGCTGTACAGTATATACACTGTATTATATATATATATATATGTATATACTCCATAAAACAATATATATACTGTCCTATAAAGTATATTTACTGTACTATAGAGTATGTATACTGTATTTATAAAGTATATATATATATACATATATATACATATGTGTGTGTGTGTGTGTGTGTGTGTGTGTGTGTGTGTATGTATGTTTTTTTTTTTCTGCAGTCCCTCATGCAGAGCCATCCAAAGCCACCCCTTGTCCTGGTCCAACCCTCATCCCTGTAAACCTGTGGACCGGGTCCCTGAGGCGTTCAGTCGCTCCACTCTCAGATACATTAGTGTTGCTCCACATCCACTCAAGGACATTGTTCCATCACATCATCTTCATCTTTATCCCACTGACCCACAAATACATGACACACTTTAACCACTGAAGGAGTTTCCACCTTCAGGCACTTTTAATCCCACTGGAACTCACAGCAGAACTCAGCAGAACCAACAGAACCTCACACATCCAGGTTCAGTCTGTTGATTATTGTAATAATTTTGTAATTAGCTCGTTGTTTTCTCTTTTTTATTTGTCTTCATGTTGTTTGTTTTGTTTATTTTGTTCATTACTTTGTTCAGTTTTGCTTCATGGTGAGTCTTTTTTCAGATCTGTGGTTCATTTTGCTCATTTTCGTTAAATCTGATCTGTTGGGTGCTTCTAGGCTCTTTTCTTGTCCACTTTAGCAGCTGTGAAATATTTGTTTATTTTATTTTTTCAGTTTACTGCTAGAGTAAACGCAGACGTGCGATGTACCTGGCGGAGCTGACGGAGGAGATGGTGGAGGTTCCCAGCGTGATGCGATGAAGGCCGCTCTGCTCCAACAGGGAGGCGTTGTGGTAGGGGTTCTGAGCCTGAACACACAAAAAAACATTACTATTACTCACATTACATACTTAAAGATAATATTATATATGTATATAGTTTTTCTTTAATTTTGTTCAGTTTGTGGCTTATTTTGTTCTGTTTGATTCTTCTTTTTGTTAATTCTGTTAATTTCTTGCTTATTTCATCCTTTTTTACTTCATTTCAGTCAGTTTTTTGGTTACATTTCCCACATTATTCATTATTTTGTAGCTATTTGATTCATTTTTGTTCATTTTATTTATTATTGAACATAAACCCAGTGTTTATTACACATTGATCCAACGCCATGGGTTTTACTGTTGAATCAATCTTACAATTTGTTTAAATTCACTTTGTTAAATTGTGGCTTATTTTGTTCATGTTACTCAAAATTTGGTGATTTGAAATTTTTTCTCCATTTTATTCATTACTTTTTCTGTTTTTGTTCTTTTTTTTTTTTTTTTTTACCTTATTTTTGCTTTTTAATTTAATTTCAGTATTTTTTTGGTATTTAATTTTACATCATTTATTATTTTGTAGGGTTTTTTTAAATTCATTTTTGGTCAGTTTATCCACTGTCATTGATCCAACTCCATGGGTTTTACTAGTGAATCAATGTTGTACAAGATGACAGTGTTTCCATGGTAACTACAGAACCTCTGAACATCCAAATGGGTCATACAGTGATCCCTCGCTATAACGCGGTTTACTTTTCACAGTTTCGCTACTTCATGGATTTGCATTGTGCATTGTGTTCTGATTGGCTAAACAGTCACTCCACTTCTTCTCTACCTGTGCGTCAATAACGTTGCGGTTTAATATGTACACGTACGTAAAACAGCTT
>JAPTGZ010000026.1:812247-823701 GCA_029814645.1 Fowleria isostigma | reverse complement strand
AAATTTTAAACTAAAAAATAGATACAATAAATAAATAAAAATAAAATAATTTTAACTTAAGGAAATAAAGAAAGAAAGAAAATAAATAAATCCTAAAAATAAAGAAAAAAATTAAGAACATTTATTATTTAATCTTATTGGTTGGCCTAGTAAGTGTTGTTGTCACTCCACCTATCACAGCATCTGTTACATTTGAAAAAACAAAACCTGTTCTAATGGTTGTCAGATCATGTCTTTAGTGAAATAACAGAAGTGTCAAAACTTGTCATTAAGGGTATGGGGGGGGGTGTTGTTGTCAAATGTCATCTTTTGTGGGGGAATGAGTTAAGAGATCGGATGCAGGTCACATATGAGCAAAAACAAATCGGATTTGGGCCACATTTGCCTGCAGTCTGAACACAGCCCCAGGATCTGATGAACCCACCTTAGTGCCTGCCCCTTGTTCAACCACATAATAAAACTGAATTGGATTAAATTTATGTTTCATTTCACTGGTTTTTCCACGGATAAAGTTAAATAACCTTGAAACTGCTCACAGTCCGGGCTGGAACTGCTGGGTTATTGGTTCAAATCCCAACATGGCTCAGTTCTTCACACGTGGCACCAGTACTGTCACGGATGAAGCTTAAACGTATGCTCCCCTTGTTATTTAAGAGGTTTGGATTAAAGAGGAAAAAAAAGCCCAAAAGGGGGAGAACATTGGAAAAACCAAAACCCGCCAAATTGGATTTGGACTGAACCGAGGCCCAGCGGTCTGTGGCTGTTCTGTGAAACACTCGCCTCTGTCACGCTGCCTTCAGCCCATTAGTTCACCGTCCATGTAGCTGCAATCACATGGGTTTAAATCCCATTTCACACTGTTGTCACATCCTTTTGTCTGGGCTGTTCTCCCGTCTCTCGTCCCCAAAAGCCTTCATACAAATCAGTGAGCAGGTTGAATCTTCAGACCAGACAATGCCAGGGGTGTTTTAATGTTTTCAGATGCGTACGTCGCCCTCGGGTCACGAAAACAAATCGCTGCAGAGAACGTTGGCCTTTTTAAACGCACGTAAAGCGTTTGAAGTCATCGACAGAGAACGCCGTCTGATGCATCGTCACCTCAAAACTAACCTGGAGCTCCCGGAGAGACGGCGAGGGAGCGAACAGCGCCACAAATAAATACGGAACAGACGGAAATGTGTAGGATTAACGCAAAAACAACACCAGCAGAATCCAAACACTGACAAACAGTGATCAGAAACTGGAGTTAAACACATGTCCATACAGATCAGATAGAAATACTGCCCTGCAAACTGCATTACATTTGATTATTCTGTAGTTTTTTTTTTATTAAAATATGACTCGCTTAGATAATTCAGTTCTATATTCCAGGTTCTGCAGGTTTGGTGATGCAGAATTTATGACTTTTTAAACATTTTTCTGTACGTCTTTTGGTCTAATTTTAGACTTTCAATTCACAGAAATAACAGTTCAGTCTTAACAGGTTAATATACCCTAAAATAAACAAAAAATACACCAAAATATTCCAAAAAATACACTAAAAGTAGACTAAAATCCATAAACATAGTCTAAAATATACCAAAAACATACTAAGAACCACTAAAATATACAAAACATACACTAACATACACACTAAAATGCTAAAATACACAAAACTTATTCTCACACATGCAATAAAATACATTAAATACACAAATAAGGTGTCTGGATGAAGCCAAATTTCTTTCCATCAGTCCTGCCTTTCATCCTCCTTTCCTTCCTTTCATCCACCCATCATCCTTCTATCATCCATCCATCCATCCATCCATCCATCCATCCATCCATCCATCCATCCATCCATCCATCCATCCATCCATCCATCCTCCTTTCCGTCCATCCTTCCTCCCTTCCATCCATCCTTCATCCCTTCTATCCGTCATCTTTCATCCATCCTTCCACCCTTCTATCCTTCCACCCTTCCACCGATCCATCTTCCATCTATCACCCTCCCCTCCTTCCATCCATCCATCATCCATCCTTCCATCCATCCTTCCTTCCTTCTTTCCATCCATCCTTTCTCCCTTCTATCGTCTTTCCCCCCTTCCATCATCCATCCATCATCCTCCCTTCCATCCATCATCCTTCTTCTCCTCCATCTTTTTTCCCCTCCCTCCCTCCATTCTATTTCTCCGTATAACTATCAGTACTTCTTCCGTTTTTTTAAATACATATAATACTCTCCACACACATCAGTACCAAACACACACTCCCAGACTCTGCTCGACAGCTGATTTCTGCTCTGTTTGTTTGTTAAAGCCTTTCTACCCCAGAGGTCTGAGCTCTCATTAGAGTCAGTGCAAAGTAGAACAGCAGGAAAAAAAACAACAACAACCACAACAATGACAACGGCAGCAGCAGAGACATGCTGGTTTAGAGCAGCCTTTTACAGCAGAAGTATTAATCCTGTACATTAAACCAGATCACTTCCACACAGTCAGGACAAAAAGCCCCCTCGCATGTAAAGACCCTCTTTTTAAGCCCATATCACAGTTACACACATGACCGTTCTTATTGTATGAAGCAAATCCACAGAGCAACACAAATCCATGCGCTGACCTGGGTGACATGCAGACAGCCGTTAGCATCTGTTAGCATCTGCATCCGTTCTCCTGCATCTGCATCCAAATGGAAGCAGCAGGAACACAAAACACACACACACACACACACACACACACACACACACACACACACACACACACACACACACACACACACACACACTCTTCTGCCTTATCTTCTGCCTTATTCTCAGGCAAAAACAAACCACAAAACCACAAAAACATTTTGCCACAGGCACTGTGGCACTGTAAACAAGATTCCAACTTATCAACTGTGAGACGTGGCTGTTGTTTTTGTCTTAAATAATTTGTAATTTCGAAACAAAACTTGGTGTAAAACTCCACTCTGCACCTGAGGAACTTCTGTCACCTGAAAACATCCCAGATTTCTAACTTTCCAAACAGTTGCTCCGGCGGGACGGTGGAATAGAGCAGCGGTACTCGTCTGCACCGTCATATGCCATAAAAAGCTTTAACCTTTATATACCATCAGGTCAGTGGATGTTCAATGGTTGGTACTTAAATAGCACTTTTCCACACTTTCATGGTGCCCAAAGCGCTTTACAAAGCCTTACATTCACCTATTCACGTACACACACATACAGCAGTGGGTGGCTGTCACCATGCAAAGCCCTACTGCAGGTTTAATGAAGCGCAATATTTGACATTTTAGAGTTTTTCTTACTGCTTACTGTCCTTGGTCAAAGTTCAGACCTTCATTTTACGTAAATAACACTCCAACAGGCTCCATAGTCAATATACATCAACATGCACAGTAATACACAAAAATAGAATAAAATACACAAAAAATAGACTAAAAATAGACTAAATAAAATACACAAAAATACATAAAAATACACTAAAAATACACAAAATAAAACTAAAATACAGTAAAAATAGACTAAAATTCACAAAAATAAACTAAAATAAAGTAAAATAGACAAAAATATACAAAAAATACACTAAAATACACCAAAATATACAAAAATATACTACAAATACAGTAAAACACATTAAATTAGACTAAAAATGCAGTAAAATAAAAAATAAACAAAGATAGACTACAATATAAAAAGATAGTCTCATTCACACACACTCATACCAGCAGTAGTACCACAAAAATAGACTAAAATACATAAAAATTAACTAAAATACACTAAAAATTAGACTAAAATACACTAAAAAATATACTTAAATACACTAAAAATACAAAAAAATATACAGAAATAGACTAAAATAAAAAAACTCAATCACACTCATACACCAGCAGTAGTAGTACCACAAAAGATAGACTAAAATACACTAAAAATAAACTACAATACACTAAAATACACAAAAAATACAATAAAATACACAAAAAATAGACTTACACTAAAAATAAACTAAAATGCATTTTGAGACCCCTGATCTAAAACATAGCTCCTACGTAGCTCTGGAGGACCAGGGTTAGACACCCCTGAACTAAACCACCTGAGTCACCTCATTTCTGTTCATTTTGTACAAATGATTTACAAACTCAGAGACAAACAAGTGGCGTTCGTTCCCTAAAGGTCAGCCCTCGTCACATCAGAGATACCAACATAAATGCGCAGAAGCGGCATCTGAATGGTTGGTTTGTGTCGAGTCCAAATCAGTCACCGGGGAACAGGACGAGGCTTCCTTTCTATGTTTAGCTTTGTATCATCAATAAATAATGTCGGCATTAGCTTTTCGACATTAACATGATTACTGTGAACTAAACAAGATCAGAGCGGAGGGAGGACAGAATTAGAGCTGCTGCGCCGCATTTACATTTTACTGCCAAACAAACACCACATTCATGTAACTAAACATGCAACGATCGCGTTTTTTACGCTTAAAATTTACATTATTTTGACAAATCCTGGTAAAGTCACATAATAAATAGTCTGGCAGGTTTGTATAAGAGCAATTTTAGTTATTATTTTACGCAAAAGTGGAGATTTATGACATAAATATGGGCCTTTTCTCATAATTTTGCATCCCTTAATATCGGCTAAGTAACACATTCAAGCCTGAACATGATTTCTACAAAATTCAGCCTGTATTTGAGCTCAGCCAGTCGCTACATGATAAATAAGTGATTTATTTTAACATTCTGGACATGTGGGCAAAGGTCAGAGATGTGAGAAACAGAGCAGACAGATTGTCCAGTCGCATCTGAGTAGAAACTGTCGATGCAGCATCTAAATAAGCGCATTTAAAGGCAGACGGGGGAGAAATGCATGGAACTAATGATGACTTTTCAGCGTCTGTAGTCGACCTGCAATTATTAGTCGATCAGAAAACAAGAGAAATCAGCAGCTGTTTGACAGGAACAGGTCCAGACGAGAACATTCTGGGCTTTTGTTGGTAATTTGGAGACTGAGGTCGATGTCTGGTTCAATAAAAGACGGGAGATAACGGGTTGTTTTTCCTGTTTTAAACCCAGATTCATGTTTTCATTTATTTTATTCAGGATATTTTTTATTGAATGTATTACAACAGAGCTCATACAACATCAACCAAGGACTTATTCTGACCCAAACTGTGACTTTTCCCTAAATCTGTAGTTTTTGTGCCTCGTATTACATTATTATTTTAGTTTATGTGTTTAATAGTCAGACTTTGGGTCAGTTCTGTTAAAACCTCCATAAAAATCATATCAATAAAAACAGCAACGAGACTCAGTGATGTGTTTAAATCAGGTTTTCATTTGTTCATAATAAAAACATATAGAAAATCCACAGACTCAGAGTTGGATCAGTGCTGTGATGGTTAAAGGGAGGATGATTTCAGCCCCGAACGCTTCCGTCTCATATGACCAGAATAAAGAACGTCACCCTGAATCTGCTCAATCGGATGCTGAATTTACACCAACTCAGAAAAACAAGAATAATTACGTTCCAACAATAATTATGTCCTTAATTTACCCATAAAAACCTAGAGATATTTTTGGGGTGACTTCAAAATTTTTCACTTCATTTATTTATTTGTTAATAGCAAAAAAACAAAAACAAAAAAACCCCACTTCATTTGTACAAGAAACTAATAGCCGAGAAAATACATTAATAAATAAAAATTATCAAGACAATATAGCAACTCCCATGTATACTATGTCCTCTTCAGTTTAGTTCAGTTTATTGCAGTATAAAACCACATTGGAAAAAAGTGCAGTAGCTCAGGTGCATAGTCAACATTTAAATGGATACACTAATAAATAATGCATAAACTTAAAGACACATATAGAGCATGAGCACGTGTCATGATAAAACTCAATAAAAAAGTAAGTAGAATGGACATAAACATTATTGTAATAAAACAATAAAACCAAGTGAGATGAAAAAGACTGTTGTGATAAAAACACAATAAAAGAGCAAATAAATAGATATGCAATAAAATAAAGTTGCAGTGACTGAAAGTTTACCATTTTCTTTACGATTACCCTTTTCTGAGTGATTATTTATTATTTCATCCACAGCATTTTTCAGTGTAGATCATGTATTTTCTTTTAATTCATTGCCATTACATTTACATTTATGCATTTGGCAGACGCTTTTTCCCAAAGCAACTTACAAGGGGAAGGTCAACAGCTAAGCTAATTAAACAACAACAGCTAATTAAAATTAAAAACCACAATAAAAATAAAAATATGAAATAAAATACAAGAATAGATTAAGGACATAAAATTAGCTGTAAAATTTACCAATAAAACCAATGAAAGTCAAAAAAAATTCATTCATTTATCACGTCAATATTCATTGAAGCTCAGAGTAAATTTAAAGGTTATTTATCTCAGTGTTCAGATCCCGTTTGAATTTTGTCAGTCGCGTTAAACGATTTCAGAGTTACACTCATTTGAATGATGGTGGATGGAAAAATTAAAAAATAAATAAATAAATAAATACAACCAAGGGTCATGTAGTCCAATGGCATATTTAAAGACATTATTTGACATTCATTTGACCTTTAAAGGTAACCCAAGGCCAAAGGTCCTGGCACCAAATTAAAGCCTATCTGTGACTTCCTATCTATTGCCAATAGCAATTATATCATTAGTATAAGATTAGATATTTCTTTATTTTTCCTACAAGGGGAAATTCTATATTTACAGTATCAAAGCAAACGAGAGAAAAAAAAAAGAGCAAAATCAAAAATAACGACAAATCAAAAAAATCTATTAATACTTTTTACAGCTGTACACATGCTGGTTATGGCTCAGGTTGCCTCACACACACACACACACACACACACACACACACACACACACACACACACCTCTATACACACACACCTACTCACATAATCATATAGACGTGTATATATGATCCACATGAGTACGGTTTACTGCACTGTTTCTGTGGTGGAGTCTGACAGCTGCAGGAAGGAAGGACCTGTGATCTGTCTCCTTCACACACTTGGGTGGAACATCCTGTCACTGATGGAGCTCCTTAGTGAATTCAGTGTGTGTTGGAGGGGGTGGAGTCTTCAACTGGTACTCAAGTTGTAGCACTTTGAAATGTGTCCCATTATAAACCAATGGGGATATTTTAATAAAGGAAAATTCATTAAACTTTTTTTAAAAAATCAATATTTCCCAATTGTTGGAACAAACCTGATAGACTTTATCCCAAAAATGTTCCATAACAAATACCATTGTGACAGATGGTTTAGGAGAAGAATAATTCTTAAACTTAAATAGTAACCATACATGTTGAGTGGTGAAACTGAGGGTGGGAGGAAATAAGCTATGCTTCTTTTCACTCTTTTTCGGGTTTCAGGGGTTGTATATTAGCAGGGATTTGAGGTTTAAAATTATGTGTATACTGTGTGCACACAATGTTTTGCAACCAATGTCTTGATGTATTTTACTCCATGAATAGATATATATAATTGTTTCTACCTATGTGTATTTTCCTATAGACACTTCTTTATGTATATTCTTTATGTATATTCTACATGCATATTTTCTATGTATTTCTATATGCATACTCTCCTTGTATAAATCTCTATGTAAAGTTCCATATGCACATTCTTCATGTATATTCTTGATGTATTTTTTCTGCGTACACTGCCAGTCATAAGTTTGGAAACACCTGTTTTTTCTTTATTTTCAAGACTATTTTTATTGTAGATTCTCACTGAAGGCATCAAAACTATGAATGAACACATATGGAATTATGTAGTTACAAAAAAGTGTGGCATAAGTCAAAACATGTTTTATATTTTAGATTCTTCAAAATAGCCACCCTGTGCTTTGATTATTGCGTTGCACATTCTTGGCATTCTCTGGATGAGCTTCATGAGGTTGTCACCTGAAATGTTTTCCAACGGTCTTGAAGGAGTTCCCAGTGATGCTGAACACTTGTTGGCCATCTGCGGTCCATCTCATGTCATTGAAATGAGAAGGTGTTTCCAAACTTTTGACTGGTAGTGTATATCGCCATGGTAAATGGTCAGTACTTATATAGCGCTTTTCTACACATTAATGGTGCCCAAAGCGCTTTATAATACAAGCCTCACATTCACCCATTCACACACACACTCATACACCAGTGGGCGGCTGATGCCATGATAGGCGCTACCAGACCTCACTGGGAGAAATTTAGGGTTCAGTGTCTTGCCCAAGGACACTTCGACATATGGACAATTGGAGGCGGGATTCGAACCACCAACCTTTGATCATTGGACGACCCGCTCTACCAACTGCACCTCTACCAACTGCGCCACAGCCGCCCACAATTGCCATATCTAATTCTATATGTGTATTCCCTGTATATACTTCTCTATGCAGACTTGCTCATGCTCATGTATATTTAGTGTATATGGTGTTTTCATTTTTTTATCAGTCTTTACATGTATATGTGTGTACACATAATGAGATGTATATGAACAGTATTGAATATTGTATGTATATGTAATTACCACTGTACATGGGGTGCATAAGCTTGAAATAAACTAATAAACTAAAAAAAAACTTAAAAAAAAAAAAAAAGATTCTAGAAAAATTGTTTATAGACGACAGATGATAACTGATACAATCCATCAGATCTTTCGGCCGTTGGACTAAAAACACAGTGCCAGAAACACAATCGTCTTAAAAGGGTTAAAAAAAAAAAAAAACAGGAAATGGGTCTTAAGTCAATCAAGTCAGTTTCTGTGTTTGTCGACAGAGTTTGCATTCAACTCTGTCTCCACATTTCTTCCAGATGACTAATGTGCCCGAAATATGATGTATGACTGTCAGCGTTTTAATTAAAGCTCAAACCGTCCAAACAGGTTCACACAGAGGCCCAAAAAAACATTTCCATGGATTTTCTCCAGTTTGTGACACTCAATAAATCACCTCCACTTTATCTACAGCTGCCGTTTCCTGCAAAACGTGAAGACGCGGTTAACAATTAAACTTTCTGCCACCCACAGTTTGAAACGTTTTCTTTCTAATGCAGGTGGGGGTCGTATCACAGCGGGCCTGGGTGATGCAGCTATGGTGGAGACGGGCTCCGGGAGGCACAGCGTCATGTTTATATGTCTGAAAACCTCAACACAAACTCAAACTTAATATTTGGAAGCTTATTTTCCCCCACCCCAGAGGTCACACATGGAATAATAACCACTATTTGCCCGCAGTGTTATGAGTTTGTATAAAACCAGCGTCCACATGCTTCATTTTTAATGTCGGACTGCGATGCCAAAGGTGTGAGGAGCAGATTTAAGAAGCAGCTGTGGATTATTCAACCCCGTCCTCCCTGAAAACTTCACAAATATTCAATATCCTGTCTGTAAATATTCTCCATGTGCTTTATTTAGTATTTACCTAAACTAAAATTAGACTGGTCAGATCCACATGTGAACGGCTCCAACGGTTTAGTTTGTGATTAAAAAATAAAATGGAAAAGTTGTAGGAAGTAACACAATTCAGATTCTACATTATTACTTTTTTACCACATTTAATACTTAATAATTCAAACACTGAGTTAGGAAATAATCAGCAGAAAAGACCTATCCTAATTTCTATAAATTGCAGTATTTTGTGGTGACTTCCAAATGAATTTTAAGTAATTTAACACTATTTATTCTCATATTATCCTCTGTATTTTGCATTGTTCAGTAAAAATCCTGTATTTTCCTATATTTAATTCACTGATCATGTAGATGTTCATTAAGGCTCGGAATAAAGTTAATAATTATTATATCAACACAGAAAACTGAAGAAAAAGTGACTTAAACATAAAAACATCTACAACCATGTTTTGTTAATGTTCTTATTTTGTTCATTTATGAATTCACATTGTTTATTTTAATTATTATACTGTTTTTGTTAATTTTGTTGCCTACTTTATGACTTTATCTTCAATTTTTGCTCAGTTTGCGGCTTATTTGTTTCATGTTGCTATTGTGTTGATGTATTTTTCCTTTTTGTTCATTTTATTGATTATTTTAGCTGGGTGTTTTTTCATCCTATTGATTACTTTGGCTGTTTTTATTAATTTTACTGATTACTTTGGCTATTTTTGTTCATTTTATTGCTTATTTTGTTCCTTTTTACTTCATTCTAGTCAAGTTTTCACATATTCTTTCCCATTATAATTTTTTTTTTTTGTTATTTATTACTTAACATATGTAAACCCAGTGTGTCCATCCACTGCCACTGATCCAACTACAGACTGGAATCTGTGTCAACCTCCTCCGTTTACGTGCAGACGGTTCATCTTCTGGGGATGTGCAGGCAGCGTCTAATGTCTTTAATGGTTCCTCTATAGCGGCGGTTGGTGGGATGTATGGCACATGTAGGTCATCGCTGCTGCCTCTTTGTTCAGTTTCAAACTGGGTTTGTTCTCTGAAGTTTCTCAAATTAAAGAGGATCCATTCTGAACATTGTGAGCTGGTTTTATTTCATTGTTTAACGCCGGCGTAGATGGTCTGGACCCTGAAGGGTTTCTCTTCAGCCCACAATCAACTCCACTTAAAGCAGTTTGTCACAACAAACGGCATCAATCGGAGAAGACGGAGGTTCACGTCAGTCACAGACGCTCATCTGGAGTCAAAGGCAGGACAGAGATCAAACGTCAAATGTCAAACTTATTTTATTTCAAGGGTCCCATCTGACTGAAGGTGGGCCGCACCAGTAGAACAACACAGAACAATATGGACCGCAGTACGTGGACTCGAGATGGAACCATTAGAGATATTGGTACTAAGATTATCAGAAAAATAATCGCGGTTTGATGATGACTTGGATTATTTTGTGGGGTTTATAGATGGGGGTGTGGTCTGTGCCATACAACCATAAGTGAAACTTAACAGGCGTTACTAATTCCTCTACATCTCCCTGCATTCTTCAAATTTTTGATCTAAAATTGAAAACCTCATTGTGTCAAATTGTAATAAAAGTATAGTTACAACATCTATAAATGTACTTATACATTTTTAACATAATGTGCTTATTCTTAAATTTATTGTTAATCTGATCGTTTTATTTGGTGAATTTCATACACACAAAAGTAAATATGAGAAAACACTCCTAAATTTTAAAGCCTTTATGTTAGAATAAAAAAAAGATAGTACATCTAATCAGTAGAATTTAAATTTAACAAAAAACACAAAAAAACCTGACAATTTATTAAAAACTATTCAAGATGGAATGAATTTACTCTCAGTTCTTTATATCTTTATAATTTAGTTTTTCTTTTGTGTGTCTGTAAATTCTTGTGTTATTTGACTTTTTTTGGATGATATTTTGTTTTTACAGCTTCATGTTTGTTCAAAATTCTGATGTTTTGTATGCATTTAAATCTTCAAAAAAGATTTAAAAAAAAAATAAAAAAAATAACAATACTATACAATACAATACTAACAA
>JAPTGZ010000026.1:757826-769504 GCA_029814645.1 Fowleria isostigma | reverse complement strand
TTTTTTTTTTTTTTTTTTACACATGCACAGATGTAAAGAAAAAAAAAATTAAATAAATCAGATTATGTGTGAAAACATCGAAGTATTGGGAAGAAATCTGGGTGTATTAATCTGATTTCTCATAATCAGATTACTGTCATTATTGGATGTGCATGTGTAAAAAACCGATCAGATTATCCTGTTTACGTGATCACTGGAATAATTTGATAACTTGAGAAATCAAATAATGATGAGAGTATTGGTGTGGATGTTAACGGGCTCTTAGAACGTGTCCTACAACATCTTGGCATTGTTTAAACCTTAAAGAACTACAGCTATTTTGTCACAACTTTTTTGTCTCTCCTAAGTGATGTATCACCATTATTCTCTGAATTTTGCATTTTTCAGTGAAAATCAAGTATTTTCCGATCTAACTAATTATGCAATCTTATGTTATTCATGGCACTTATTTTGTGCGTTTTTATCAATTTTACTTATTTGTTTTAGGCAACAAACAGAGAAAAATAAGTAACAAAATGTGTTCATTTTATTACTTATTTTCATTTTCATTGTCATTGATCCTATTTTATCATTTTTTCCTCTAGTTATGTGGCTTATTTTGGTCATATAACTTTTTTTTTCTTAATTTGTTATTCAGGTTTGTTTTCCTTCTTTTAGGTCATTTTTTAATATTTAGGGGGCCAAGCCTGAGGGTGCTGGACCCCACATCTGGTATGACTACATGCGGCTCCCAGCACCCTCAGGTGCACCGGGTGTTGGAACCCTATTGTTTTTTATTTCTTTTTGTTCATTTTATTTATTATTTAATATGAATAAACCCAGTGTGTCTATCCGCTGTCATTGATCCAACTCCATGGGTTTTACATGGGTTATTTTGTTCATTTTATTCATTTTTTTACTCTGTATTTTGTTTTTGTTTATTTTGTTATTTATTTTGTTTATTTTTCTACATGTTGTTGCCCATTTTGTAATTTTTTGGTCATTTTGTTCAGTTTGTGACTTTTTTTTACTTCATTTTAGTTTGCTTATTTTTTTACATATATTTATTATTTAGTACTTTTTAAAATTCATTTTTGTTCATTTTATTTACCATATATATAAACCCAGTGTGTCCAGCTGCTGTCCAACTGACCATGATCTAACTCCATGAGTTTTACTGGTGAATCAGTGTTGGAAAAGATGACTGTGTTTCCATGGTAACTACGGAGCCTCTGAACATTCAAATGGGTCATATCTGATGACCATGAAAAAATGAATAACTGCTACTACTGTGTTTATTGTTGGTTGTTAGACCATGTTAGCGGTGCATTAGCGCCACCAGGTGGACTGGAGTCACTACAGTCTCATCCTGTTCTACTCAGAGGCATCATCTGAGTGGAAGTAGGACACTTCATTCTGGTGTTTGTTTTTTCCTTCTACTTTTATCTTCTTCTTCTGTTGGATCTTTTCTTTTTCCACTCTTTTTTTCTCCGTCTCCCTTTCAATTCCTCGTCGTTGTCACCTTCAGTGTTTTTCTGACCCCTTGCCTTTTCCTGCGTCTTACCTTGTGTTTTCCCCCTTTCCTTTCAGTCCATCAGTCCTCGTCTCCGTCGTCTTTATTCTCTGGGGCGTCCCTGACCCCATTCATTCATCTCTCTTCAACACAGTGGATTCGCTCGCAGCCATTACTCTACATGCTCCTCCAACATCCCATCGCTGTGTTTTTTCAACCACTTTCACATCCACTCCCCCTCTGTTTCATCCTCACTCCGTCTCCCTTTTCTCTCCCCCTCTTTTGTCTCGCTCCAACCTATCGCCCGAGGGGAGTGATTGACAAGTAAGCGGGGGTCTTGTAAAGGGGAGTTTCTGATTGGTGGCGTGGGAGATGAAAAGGATAAAGCCTCCTGGACCTGCCATGACTGCACTGCAAAAAAAGCCTCATTGTAATTTATCTTGTGTTCAGTCTTGAGTGTGTACACACATCAAGCATGTTTGAAGTGACTGCTTTGAACTGGCCATTGCCCACTGCTTTATATCGAGACAGAAAAATGTCATGCAATCTACTGTGTCAAAGACGCCTGGCTGCATGTGTCACCAAGCATCTCATTAAACATATCTTTATTCATATCACACTTCAAAAACAAGGGTACAAACATCTGCCTTTTGCCAAACACACAACAGAACGAACAAATGAAACTGTCAAAAGCAAGCCTTTGAAAGACAACTTTAGCCTATATTTTCATGCTTTACAATCAGATGCTAGTCGTTTTTTCTATCTGCAAAATTGAGGGAGTCACAGTAAAAAATTGGATCATTTTGAAATTCATGACCTGGAGTTTGACCTGTCACACTGTACAACCATACAAAGTCAAAGTGAAACTTCAGACACTTTACCAATTCCTCCATGTCTTCCATTGTTGTGCAGCTCGTTTTCCTATTCCTTAGCTTCGGAAACTTTTATTTGAGTGTGCAGGATGTTTGTGTGAGTGTGTGTCGTTCCCCACCCTCACCCCCAACCTGCCTGTAGATTCACAATCATCACTAAGACGACTGTTTTTGTCCAATTCTCTGGTTGAAATTACAAAAGCTGGATTTGTACTCGCATGGACATCACGCATCACTACCTACGCTGTCACTTCGGACAGTGACGCATTGACCTGCAGAGCCTTGACATGCACCTCTGCCAGGTTTTAACTACACTGCATTATGTTCATGTTTATTTACATTAATGTCTCTGTTTTGCAATGTTTATTGGCCTTTTTATGTTTATTTTTTATTTTTATCAATCTGACACCATTAGTCAAACCTGTAGGACCAACAATGCTGAGCCTGTTTGTTGCTAGTTGAAATTTATGCAGCCCTACACATTTAGGAACTGATGTGGTTCTGCCCAGAGGCAAATGACATACAACTAACTTAAAACTAATTTGTAACATAAAAAGTTACATTCCAGAGAAAAATTAAGTAAAGTACTTCAAAGAAGTACTGAGTAATGAGTAAGTTACTTTTTAAAAGTAACTTCCCCAACACTACTTTCCTATCAAAGCCTTTATGGTTTCCATCATTAAAATTCAGTTTCATTTAATCACAGACTGGATTTCAACTTCATTTTAAAAAACTAAACTACATCTGTTCAACCTCAGTAAAATGTCCTCTTAAACCACACCTTCAACCGGTCACTGGTGGATATTTGAAGACTCTAATCTACTCCAAATAGTTAATGCATTAATCTCTTATCTGTGTCCTTTAATTCCTGTGTTGAGTTTGTTTATAAAGCCTTGTGGTCTTTACATGGTTCAGTCAGATCCTCTCAGTTTTATATCAGCTGTGGGTCCCAGTCAGTGAAAGCCTCCACATAACTCGGAGGCTTTGGTTCTGTGGCTTCCATCCTTTCTCCCTGTGTCTGCACCTGTTACTGTGGTTTGGTTCTTGGTACCAGTTTGGAACTGAGTGGGGGGATTCTGCAACAGAACTAGGCTCAGGGTGGGTGGCCATCTGCCTCGGCCGTCTAACACTGGACAGAAAACACACACAGAGACAAACTGATGTAGAAAAAAGGACGGACTGTGATAGGGATTTATATATGACCACACTGCTTCCATGTGTCTGTGGGGGTTCAGTGTCTGAGAGTTTATCCTCTGAAAATACATGCAAATAAAGTAGTTAACACCAATTAATGGGATCATTTGGAGCAGGGAATAGGTAGTAGTTGTTGAAATAGATGTCCAAATAAAAGAAATAACACCAAAACAACAACAAAAAAAAGTGAGCCACAGAACAGGCAAATTCAAATAATTAATAAATAAATCAAACAAAATCTAAAAATCCAGGTGATTCTCAGTACAAATGTTTATCTCTTGATTTATTATTTCCGTTAAAGTCATTATTTTCATTTGAGAAGCAACAAACATCCGATTGATACTGATTAATCATCTATATCTTCAACAATTATCAACTGTCAAAAATACTTCAATTGAAATTTCAAATAAACTAAATTCCATGACTGTCAAAGCCCTTTAAAAGAACTGTGCACTAATTACTATTGATTTTATCATGATGGAAGAGACTGAGAAAAGTAAAGACAGGTTGGAACTTTCATCTTAACCTGTTCCTTCCACCTAATTAGTGTTCATTTTTCCCCTATTTACTAAGTTCCAAAGCTTGTAACTGAAAAACCATGAGGACAAAATTAGACAATGATGCCTCATTTAAAGGTAATAAACTCTACTTTTAGTCTGGAGATCAAATACAACTCAAGATACATCAGGTTAAAGCTGAAAAAGTTTTTCTTATAACCTCTAGGACCAGTCCTGTAACCTCTGGGACCAGTCCTGTAACCTATTGGACCAGTCATATGACCTCTTGGATCAGTCATATGACCTCTTGGATCAGTCATATGACCTCTTGGACCAGTCCTGTAACCATTTGAACCAGTCTTGTTACCTCTTGAACCAGTCTTGTGACCTTTTGGACTGGTCATATGACCTCTTGGACCAGTCCTGTAACCATTTGGACCAGTCTTGTTACCTCTTGAACCAGTCTTGTGACCTTTTGGACTGGTCCTGTGACCTCTTGGACCAGTCCTGTAACCATTTGAACCAGTTCTGTGACTTCTTGGACCAGTCTTGTAACCTTTTGGGACTAGTCCAGTAACCCTTGGGACCAGTCCTGTAACCATTTGGACCAGTCATGTGACCACATGACACCAAACAGGTAGAGGTCCCATCAGCCTCCATCATAATCCAGATGATTCTTTCACTAATTCTGTTTTGGGGTTCATTAATATAATAAATATTCTTGTATTCCTATATATACTATTTTGGGTTTTGTATAACAAATTAATGCAAAAAGCAAAGAAAAACAAACATTGGTTTAATTTTGTTAACGGACTAATTAATCGGTTCATTTGCTGAACTAATAGAGTTTGAACATATCTGATAAAAGATTGAAATGTAAATGTTGAGATTCTTTTAACAGATTTGACAGTTTATGATGAAACAAATGGACTAATCCATTCTGTACAGACATAAATACATTCAGTAGGACTTTAATACATGATTCATTTAACACTGACTTAGGCAAAATCTAAATCCCCCCAGACTGAGTCATGAATTAAATGCTAGAGAAGTGTCCAACTACTGCCACCGTGTGGTTAACGGGGGTACTGCAATCAGATTACATCATCTCTGGATATGTGGGTTTTTTGTTGTTTTTAAGGCTTTGACTTTTTAAATGTCAAAACTTCTGTTTAAAATTCTGAAGCGTCAACTCACAACAAAGACAGAAAAAGACTCACACATTAACAGAAGATGAAGAAATAATGTTTAAGACCAATTATAAGGAAACAAATGAAATGTCCAGAAACAGAAGGCGTGTGTTGTTCAGTCAGGCTCAATAATTCAATAGATGAACAGAGGATTCATCTGAGTGGATTCAGATCCTATAAATGTGAAACAAACCGAGAGAAGCATCGCAAACATCTGTGTTGTTTCTATATGCGAAGCGTAAAACAACAAACCCCCGAGAGCAGAACAGATGATTCCCCCAATGAGAAACAGTGACCTCACACACACACACACACACACACATATATACACACATATATTCACACACATACACACTAATACATATACATATACACATACATGTTAATACATACACACACTATTATACAAACACACACACTCTGTCTCTTAACACACACTCAGACAATCGATTTTTCAAATTTTCAATCTTTCAATTGATACACCTAAAAACCACCAACCAGGCCAGAAATCTGAGTGTAGTGATGGACCCCTAAATTTTGAAAAACACATCAAGGCAATCACAAAATCAGCCGACCATCACCTTGATCAGCCGACCATCACCTAAAGTGAAGTTTCATTGTGTCCACAATGACAATAAAGTTTTGTTTCGTTTCGTTTCGTTTCGTTTCTATTAACATCCCGATTAAAGATCTGTTGTCTCAGCAGGACCTGGAAAAACTAGTCCATGTATTCATCTTCACTTGGCTTGGTTATTGTAACAGTGTCTTTGCAGGTTTACCAAAAAAATCAATTAGACAACTGCAGCTCATTCACAACTCTGCTGCTAGAGTCCTCACTAAGATCAAAAAAGCCACATTACTCCAACTCTGAGGTCCTTCCACTGGCTGCCAGAGGATAGACTGGTCCATAAAGCTCTGAATGGTTTAGGACCAAAATACATCAGTGACCTCCTGACCCAGTATGACCCTATCACACACCCCTCAGGTCATCTGGAGCCACTCTTTTGTCAGTTCCCAGAGTCAGAACCAGACACAGAGAAGCTGTGTTCATTTTCTATGTTCCAAATGTCTGGAACAAACTCCTAGAAACCCTCAGATCAGCTGAAACACTCAGTTTATTTAAATCCAGGTTGAAGACCCTCCTGTTCTCAATTGCATTTGAATAGAGTTCTTATTCAGAAGTTCAAATCTGCACAGTTTCTTTTAAACTTGAAGTTTTAATAACATGGATATCCAATAGAGGCAATGCCCGAATATTTAGTGAATATTAAACTGTTCTATAAGCAAATGGTCTGGTCTCAGTATAAAAATAGAGGGTCTTAATACTTATGTTACATCATTACTCTTCATCCATGTCTTATTATGTTGATGTGTATTGTTCCTCATCTATGTAGTTGGTATGTGTTATCCTTTACCTTCTGCTGTTATTCTTACCATTGTTGGTGTGTGCAGTTTATTACCATTTGTGGTGTTGTAGTCTTTTTACCATTGTTGGTATGTAATTATTATTACCATGTAAATCAACAGTTAACTGTTACCCATGGTAACACCACCGTGAATGGACATTGTTCCTACTTTTGTTTTTGTTTTGTTTTTGTGTTTTCTCTTTGGTTTCACACATTTTTGGATAGATAGGGTAAATACTGTTGAATGAGTTTATTATTATTGGCCTTTTTGTTCATTGTCTTGTTTGGAAGTTTATAGACAGTGAAAAGTATTGAAATTTCATTATGTCACACTACTGATGAAAAATGGGGGGTTGGATTAAATAAGTTTTTCTTCTTCTTCCCACTCCTTTTTGAGCATAAATGAATGAATTTGATTTATTGAACTTACTTATGTATTTTGTTGAATGTCTTTGCATTATCAGATGTGGTATGCAGGTCAGTTGTGTTGTTTGCTCACTTGCTTGAAATAAATGAAATGAAGTGAAATAATATATAATTTTTATATAATTAATATATTTTATTCTGTGAATGCATTTTAAAATCATGTTTTATCTCTGATGAATTTAATGTCTTTTTCCCTTTTTTTTTTTTAAATGTAATTTTAATGTCTTGCTTTTCTCTGTGCTTTTTTTATGCCTTTGTAGAGTTACCCTGTATATGAATAGTGCTATACAAATAAACTTACATGGCCTTGCCATTGACGTCGACATTTGTTCTTCCACTGCAGCAACAGATCAGCATAGATGAGAACAGACAAAGACAAAAGAATTGGTGGGAAAACTGCAGGGAATCATGGAAATTCAAACTTACCTTTTGGTGGTGATTGCTTTTCCTGAAAAAAAAAAAAGGAATAAATCAGACAAGCTGCTGTGAATCCAAATGTGTTGTGGACACTTCCACTCTATCAGGGGTTCTTAACCTTTTTAACTTCTGGGCCGAGTTTTCCCAGTCCAAAGTGACCCAGGGCCTTCTGTTAATTTATCACCTGTCTGTACATTTTCTATAGACACTGAGCTCATTAATATGAAGTGTGATTGTTATTTCAGCTGTGCTACTGTTCAACCATTGATCCTAGTTCCAGCTGTTGGTTTGTTCTTCCATTGTCTTAACCATCACATACATCCATTTCATCAGCGTTAGGGCCTTCTACGCCTTCATATAGGGTATCAGTATTTAATGAAACAATCATTGCATTGTGCATAATTTTTGTTCATATAGAGTTCTTTGGACTTCTATGACCAGCCTTGAGCAAACTTTAATGTATTTTACACAGTAACAGTGTTCGCTATGTGACGCCCTAGGCAAGATATTGATTTGCCCCCCTGCCGCCGCCCCATAGATTGTAGATCAAAAATTCACTATAACAGGTCCATAGATGGAACTTATATGAACATGTGATGTACTAGTACAACCCAAAGGAACTTACTGGTGTTTTGTCTGATTATAGAAAAAGAGACGAACATTCAAAATAAACAGAAATTGTCTGATTGTAACAGTTTACTGCAAATACAAATTTTAACATCCAATTAAAAAGTAGATGAATCATCAAACAGTAATTAAATTTTCAACACTATACCATTGTGTCCAGACTGTTCTGCCCTTGGATTGATTGGTGTCTACTCAGTAACACAGAGATAGGGGTCAGAGTTCACATCTGGACATTTGACTGTTGTTTTGTTGTGACATAATTCACACATTCACTCAAACAGATTTAGACTTTCTCGGACTCAGGCTGAACCATCACCGGGAGGTTCTGAACTCTTTCCCCGCCATCATGTGAAATACTTTACTTAGAAGGATCGGTTGTAAAGTTTTCTGGTATCCCCGGTAACCCATAGCAACGGTCGGATGCTGCATCATTCGCTTTGAAATGGAGATTGCCAGCACGCGGGCAGTTTCAGAAGAAATAAAGATGATTCTGGACACAAGCTCCAACGATTAAAAAATGATGAACCTTTAGAAGAACTGATTTGATACAGCAACGGAGAAATAGAAGGAGTAGGAAATGGAAAGCAGAGACACGGACGGACACAGAGATGAAGGAGACAGGGGAGTGAGGAAAAAGAGATGACAGAGGAAGATACTCTGAATACAATATGAGATGCAAATAAACTGGTGATTATTGTTGAGTGCAAGTAATGGGAACGAGTCAGTCTGTGAAGTCCAAGTAGGGATGCTCCGAGCCGATATTTGTTTTGGGGATTTGGCCCAGATACAGAATTCAAATCACTGGTGCGTCGTGCACGCTGCATCTTTGGTGCCATTGTCACATGTGGTGAATCTGTGTCATAAACTCACAGTCTATAGATGAAGTAGACATCCTTTGTCTTGGTCCATGTCTGTTAATCTGTCTTTTCCTTCTTAACCAGAAGTGACAGACTGAGGGGCCATATGGTGACGACAGATAAAATTGCTCGAGTGAAACAAAATATTACCTTGGTCAGAGGTCACTTGAACGGGGTATTATTATTTATTTTAAAATTTTATTTAACTTACTCATTAGTAAGTGAAATGTTCTTTCTTTATTTTAGACAGATCATAAGAAATTATAACTGGTTGTTTTTTTGTTTTTTTTCCTCTCGTCCACTGGCGGCCCCTCCAGAAGGTGGTGCCCTAGACAACTACCTAGTCCACCTGTGCCATGGGCCTTCCCTAATTGTACATTTGAAATGGGATTTTGCTTTGATACTCATTACTTTATGTAGCTTATTCAGTGTGTGTCATTTGTATTGGTTAGTGGTTTCATATCTCAGTCTGTGGTGATCTGTCTTGGTTTCCCTGGAACAGTAGTATTTGATATTATTTGTATTTGGTGAAGTTTATGTTGAGCTGGTTGCTTGTTGCAGAGAGTCGTTGACATCCTAGTCATCATTAATTAGGGGATTACTACTGTTAAGCGCATTCAATTCAAATCATACATTTAAAAAAAATAAATTGTCAGTGAAGTCACACCCATGGTTCACAACTGCAGTTCATACATGTGTGGATTTTGTCACTGGGTGTAAAACAGCGGCAGATCTGTCTGACTGCAGCTCATTACTGCAGGCCAGGACAAGACGTGGGCAGAAGGACACGCCTCATTAAGCTCCACCGCCAATGCACCGGTCATTGGCTTCAGCTCGTCATTTAGAGCCGTAAATGTCAGGAGTTTATGCCATTATCTCCAACAGCATGTACCAGCTGACATGGTGGAGCGCGTTAACACTGTAGTCGCTCTGTTGGCAGGACGGTGGATGGTAGACGGCGTGGGCGTGGATGGTCGCTGCTGTCTTCCACTGGCTTCACTGTGTTTTTTCACATAAAATACCAGAAGAAGAAGCTGAAGGTAGAACAGGTGGAAGGTAGTTTGTGTCTGTCAGCTCCGTGACTCAGTCTGTCAGATATCTCCACCATCACTGTGTGTCATTAAACACACAAACCTCTGTCCAGACAGTGAAGAAGACACCTGTACATGTGTAAAAGAAAAAAAACAACAAAACTTCAACACTGTCACTCTGAGCCTCAGGAATACAGCGATTACTGTTTTATGTCATCACAGCCCTGGGGCGCTGTAAAAGGGGTGGAGGTACACATGACAATTTCATGGGGCCTAGCATTCCCAGGGGTCCCATAGATCAGTGGAGGGGGCCCAGTGGATATAGGTTGGAAGTTGTGAAAATTTTATGTAAGCTCCGATACACAACAAAGGCATAGAAGCCGGGAGACGGTGTTCAAAGCATTTTAAGTTTCACTTCCAGTTTACGCCAGATACAGCAGTTACCATTTGCCATTTGACATCACCTCAGTCAAACAATGATTTTGCAGCAATCCGGAACTGTACCAAGATGTAACTGGTATCAAAATGAAGCTGATATTCTGGCACATCTAGCAATACCAATTTTATATGGCTATGATATTTGGTTTCCCCATAATAACGATTTTCCTAAGTGTTGCATTTTTTCTGGGACACCCTGTATAATCACCTTAGTCCAACCTGTAATTATGATTCAATTATTGTAATGAATCCACATAAATAATGAATTAATAATAATGAATGTTGAATCTTTCCTTTCCAAACTTTCTGTTGATTCTTAATCCAGTCAGTATTTAATGCCATAGATCAGATTCTACAGTAAATTTCTAGGCGTAATAATTGTGAGTTTGGTCCAATGTGTGATTAAATTAGTGGCATTGCTCCTCCATCTCCATGTTGTGTTGATGGATACTCGGTGTCGGTGGGATATGTTTGAGTTCATGAGACAGTTTTACCACGTCTTGATGATGAGTTGGTGTTTAACGGTCGGTTCTACTCCACCCAGTGAGTTTAACATGCACTTCAGACTGAGGTAAGTTTAAGCCTGGACTCTGTTTATAACTCAATAATTTCTAAATGTTTTTTTTTTCAGCTAATATAAAAATATGTTTGTGTAAGTTTGTACATTAAATATCTGCTAACAGTACAGATTATTGATCAGACTCTGCGTTGAAGGACTTGATTTTCCTCCATTATCTGGAGCTGCTGCGTTTGGTAGTAGTCTCAAATTTTGCTAGGGTTAAAGGTTAACTCATTTTATTATTCCTGAAGTTATCAGCTAGCATTAGCATTTAGCATAGAAGGAGCAGTGAGCTGCCATTAAAGTCACTGAAGAACTTACTCCAGATGTTCACTATCCTGTTATTTTAAAATCCATGATATCTGCCCACCCATATTCGTACTGTATGTTTGGATTCATTCATCAGTTCACTTGTTACATATTTGTGTTGTTTTAGTACTGGACCACAATAACATGTTCATTAATGTTAGGTATTTCAGATGTTGATAAAGATCAAACTTGGACAGAAGCAGAAACTTGTGAAACTGTCAGTGCAGGTAAGTGATGTTTGTTTGAGTTGGTTTGGCAAATGTTCAATCTCTGTACATAGACCATTATTATTCTGTGTGTGTGTGTGTGTGTGTGTGTGTGTGTGTGTGTGTGTGTGTGTGTGTGTGTGTGTGTGTGTGTGTG
>JAPTGZ010000026.1:723212-734120 GCA_029814645.1 Fowleria isostigma | reverse complement strand
GGGTTCGGTTTTGCGTGTTTTATTCCCCCCCCCCCCCCGTCTTTTTAATCTTCTGGGTTTTTTTGCAGCTTTTCTGCATTTTTACGTGAATCTGCGTCTTCAGATTCTTTTTGGTGAAATCACTCGCACGGAGGTTTGCTTTGTTTCAGGTTTTTTCGTCTGTTTTTTCTTCGCTCCTGCACACACTCCGTCTCTTCCTCTGGTGGCTTTTAGTTTTAGTTTTCAACACCGCATCTCATTTCTTTTATGTGAATTTTATTTTCCTCTTTTGACCAAACGTGCGACGGTGTCAGTGAATGCAACATGATGCCCGAAGTATGACGTGGACTGGAGCGAGAACCTGTGAGTTAGCTTTAAAGTGGAGCTGATGTTCATGTTACCATAGCAACCAGAGGAGGACGAACCTAAAGCATTAACTTAATTTATTGGACTTTTCTTATCTTTTTAATATCAGACGCTTTAGGTCGTATGTGGAGGACAATGTAGCGACATTAGACGTCGCGTAGACGTAGAGCTTCTTGTTTTAGCATGGACTGATGACGTCTGCGCCCCACAGACTTATGGGTAATGAAGTATCTGATGTACTGTTGTAAAATAAATGTTTCTGATGCTTCACGTGTGCATTTTTCTCTGTTTTATTGTTTTTAAAATGGAATTCTGCACCCACAGGGGGCGCTACATGAAGAATGGTGGATATTAAAATGGTTATCTCCTACAGTTTAGTCAAAATAAGTTGGACTACAATACGCTGACACCCATGACAACAGGAAGTTGGCATTTTGCCTTTCAAAGTAACTCCATGTTCCCACAGTTACTGCTTATTCACTTCAGACATTTCTTCCACATATTATTTATCAATACGTTAACAAGACTCCACAAGCATCACATGAAATCCTTTTTTAAATAGGATGTACAGTTATGGAATAAATGCAGTTTTTCAAATTAAAATGTTCATCTAGAAATCCAAAATTATAAAGAGTAACACCCCCCCCCATGACATGCTCAACTGTTTGCACAATTTTAATTCATTGCAACTTAATCTTTCTCAGCTATACACACTAGGGTTTTTCAGAATAAAAGCCTGATTACAAATGCTATGAGTATTGTTAAATTAACTTCATTTTTATGACCAAATACTCGACTGTACAATTTTAGTTGATTAAAAAGGATTCTCACACAGGGGTTTTCAAAATAAAAGCCTATTAACAATGGTAAAAATAATGACTTTTATGCTCAAGTGTTTGTACAATTCAATGCAAATTGATGGTTTCACACATGCATACACTTTTTTTTATTAAAAGCCTTACTAAAAAAGTAAACCATGACTTTTATGCTCACATGTCTGTATAATTTTAATTCATTCAAGCTGATTCTGTCATACATACAGTCATGTTTTTCAAAATAATAGCCGTGTTAAAATGCTAAATAATGAGAAGAAATAACTTCATTTTTATGACCAAATGCTCAGCATTAAAAGGTGATGGTGGTTTCAGCAGAGGGGCATTGGTGTTCTGGAGGGATGAAAGGAGGGCGGACACAAAAGGGTGGGGGCTGGACCCAGGTGTGAGTGGAGCTGAGGTGTCAATGGTGACCAGGGCCGCCTTAGCCTAACGTTAGGCCCCAGGGCTGAGAGGTTTTGTAGGCCCTGTCCCATCCTCCAAATTTACCGCGTCTCATTATAAAACCCTAAGATCTTCTACCATCAACTTGATAGCGCAGTGAGTTGTACATAGCCATTCCAACTTTGAAATACGGATGTAAGAAACTACTGCTCCCTCCCAAGGCCGTTTCTTGCTATGGGTGAACTAGGCTAATGCTGAGGACCCCTAAGCCACCAGGGGGCCCCAAAGCTGCATGTTCAACTTCATCTGAGGAGAACTCAAATGTCCCGTCTTTGTCGCCATCTATCGCATGCGTTATACTTTTTTAAAAAGTGAAAATAGAGCACAATGCTAAGCTGTGGCTGGTGTTTTTGTGTTTGTTTTTGCATTAGGTCATATTCATTAAAACACTGTCACACAGTTAGTGATGTAGTTGACAGGTATGATGGGAATGATTGACAGCTACCCACCTACCATTCCCACAAGTGAGAGTATAAAACAAAACAAACAATGGCATCAAAAAGAAGTTATCTCAGTGGTTGAATTTTCTTATTTTAAGTTAAAAAAATATATATATATAAACAACTCAAAATCTGTTTTCTTTATTGACATATATAGGATTGTTGTTTCCTTGTTTTATAGTTTTTATCAGTTTAACTTAAGCCTGAGTGGCTCAACTTCAGATGTTTAATTTTAATTGTAGCCTGTTTTGTTCATAAAGTGGAATAGATTGTGTCATCTTAGTCGACCATCTAAAGGGTTATTAGGAAACTCTTTATTATAGTTTTACAAACTAGGGCCCCCCAAACAGCATCTTGCTTAGGGCCCCCACAAAGATAGACATGGCCCTGCTCCCTCCATCGTCTACGAACTCCAGGAGTCATAAGAACTGGGGCGTTTGTGTGAACCCAGCAGTTATAAGAAGCTTTGTGAGTGAGGTTGACATATCCATCCTCTACAAACACACTGGTTTTTACTTTACAGTTTAAATATGTTTTAGATAAAATCGTCTGTGGTGTCTCTACATGCGCTCCGATGCAGACAGGTCTGCACTTTTATTTTGACATGTCTCCAGTCCCATTGTCACCCAGTAAGCACATACCTGCTGCCGGTCACAGTGGTTTCTCCAGTGGTCCGAGTCACTGCTCATAGGGTCCTCGGTTCTTTCCCTCCCTGATGCTCTTGTATCTCTCCTTTCCCTCTCCAACCTGCGCGGACCCCGCATCACCTTCTCCCTCCGGTGGGTTAGATTGTGATCTTCCTACGCTGTCATCCGTAGGTGAAGTATGAATCCTGTGAGCCTCCGGATACTCTTTAGTAATTCTACTTCTTGATATTGCTTCTCTCATAATAATTTTCTCTTATGGACACTGCTCTCAAACTTCTTTTTCCCGACATTTTACAACTAACACACATTGGCACATAGGGGGGCGGGGCTGGGTTTACCAAAGGGGTCATTTGGACCAATAAGCATCTTTGAACGTGCGTATCAAAAGATTGACAGGAAAACTGATGAGTTACAGAACAATGTTACTTTATATACTCATCATATCCCAAAGATGATAGGCCCCTGAATGCGGTGGGCCCCTGGGCTTCAGCCCCAGTAAGCCCATGCATTAAGGCAGCATTGACGGTGACGGAAGGCAGAACAAACAGTGCAAGGTCCCGCCCAGTGCTGCCTGCAGCTTTAATTATCTTTTATCTTTGCTTTATTTTACTTTTGTCTAAAAATCTACAAAACCGGACGTTTCAATATTATTTCCTTCAATTAATTTAATCTAATCACAAGCCAGTCCAGATTAAATGATTACTGAATTAGTTTAACATAAAATGAATCTTGTAATAACACGTTACTTTATCTTGACAAAACAAAATGTGTTTTTCCATGAGAATTTTAAAAGTATCTCATTACCTTTTAGATGAGAATTCTTATAGCTGTGTTACAACATACGAACTACTATTTTATGATTAAAAAAAAAAACCTTGTCATCTTCTGAAATCACAAAAAGTTTTCATTGTTTTAAGACAAAATTGAAGACGTGGTCATGGCAGGTTCATTCTTTAATTATTTCCAGAATAATAACGATTCATTTTCTGGTCATGATAGTTGAATAATTTCATTAATGAGGCAAACGTCTGGATCAAACCATTGATGATTTTAATCCTTGAATTTGTTCAAAAACCTTTGACCTTTTTCATGGAAATTCCTAGATTTTTACATTTCATCAGAAACAATTGGTCTCATAATCTGACTTTTTTATTCTTATCTCAATTCCATAATGAACCAGACAATCAAATATTCAGTTTTTTTTACAGTCAGAATGACATGATATTTGTCATGGAACTTCTTTGGGGTAAGGTCTCCAAAGTTTGTTCAAAGTATCGAGAAATATAGAGTTTTTTAAAGGAATTTATTTTAAAATGTTCCAAGTCCTCATTGCTTTTTAATGGGACACATTTCAAAGTGCTATAAGTTGAAAACAATTAAAATTAAAGATATTGATATAATTTCTATTGATAACAGATAGAAAATCACATATGGGCTTTTATTTGGTGCCATGACCTTTGACCTTGAAAGTCAAACGAGTGTCAATTAATGTCTTTAAATATGCAGTTGGACTACAGGACCCTTGGTCCTATTTTGATCAATTGATCATAATCAATAATGGTTCTACGACCCATTTAAAACATGTCTGCGTCCGCCTTTTGGGCCACAACCCACCAGCTGAAGAAACTGTCATTTTAACAAAGTCTCATAAAGAAACTAAACATGAAAGACTCAAATATTAACTGTAAACCAATTTGCAATAATTATTGATTGGACTTTAGTTTCATTTATCCTGAAACATATTCACATAATAAAACAAACTGAACACATGAAAGAACATCAGATTCCACTGACTTTTTCTTTTTCTTAAACTAGTTCATTTTCTCAGTTTGAACATGTAACTTATTTATATTTATATTAATATATAGATTCTATTGTGATTAGAATGAGCTTTTAAGCATTTATTAAGCAACATTAAGCACACAAGATGGCGGCGCGCACAGACGCAGCGGCTCGGTGCTCCCTGAATTGTGAAATTTCGTTGTACATTATACAATGACAATAAAGTCTATTCTAATTTAATTTGGTTTTTTGTACTTTTTAAAGCATCCCAGTATTTTTAGGAGCAGTTGTAATAATGTGAATGAAATATGAAGAAAAATTAAAACACAATGAAAACATCCTGTAGGGGATGAAGAAAATGATTTGAACTGAATTAATACAATTTAAATAAATAAATAAAGATCCGAAGAAAAAAGGTTCTGAGGGATTGGACTCACCACTAGAGGGCAGTAAATGTCACACATTGACCCTTTAAAGGGTCACAGCAGAAGTCTTGAGTGTGGGACCGCTGACCCAGGTCGACCCGGTTCCAGTGTTGGACCCGGTTCATCCAACCCGGTAAAAGGCGTCATCATGACTCGGGGGTCGACGGCCGTGTGTGTTTGTAACAGTAGAAAGAGCACAGCCTGGTCCACGGCTTAATCTGTCCACATTCCAGAAACCTGATCCCAGACCCAGACTCAGACCAGGTCCCGGAGTCCCTGAGCCCTGACCAGACTCACACAGAGAACCACAGCACAACTGGAGCAGAGACAAAAACAAGCACAGACCAGGGACCACAGGAAGAGACCCGGACCCACACCCGGACCTACACCTGGACCTGGGAGGGTCCCGTCTGAGCTGATCCTGTGGTTGTTTAATTGAACTGATCAACTTGGACCTGGTCTTCTTCTAGACCTGAACTGGACTCTGGTCCTGCTGCTTCTATGTGAACAAAGACATAAAGAACTCAGAGCTCAGAGGAACCCGGTTCTGTCAGAACCGATGCAGAGGAAGGTGAGTGAACATGGATAGTTCTGTGAGACTTTTTAAAAAAATGAACCAGACGATGAAGCAGCAGGAATGTCCTGAGGAAAGTCCACATTTAGGAGAACCAGTCCATGATCATTAGATCAGGGGTTCCCAGAGTGGGCTATGGGAAGAAGCCCAGGGTGTACTTAAAATGTTTTTGTAAAAATACATTAAATAAGTCATCATGTACTGAATACAAAAATAAATAAATAGAATTAATGCTGAAATTTAAAACACAATAAATACATTCATATCATGGTTTTATTGTCAATCATCTTGTTTAAGCGATAGTAACATTTTAAGAACATTTATATGTTATATTATTGTCTGAATATTTCAGCAATTACTTTTGTTAATGAAAAGTTTTTTTTATTAATTAATGACCAATTTATTCTTTTATCAATGAAAGAGGGCACTTTTCAGTTTATATTTTGAACAAAATGTACTTTTAAAAATTGTGTTATTTTATATTACAGTTAAATATATGTTGGTTGTTTCCAAAGTTTTTTAAATATAACCACACATCTTTGGCACAGGAACAGATTGTGCTTTTTTTACAATCAAAAATGTTGAAGCCAGAGTTGGAGGTACTTAGATAAAGTATATCTGAGGGGGTACTCTGCTGTAAAACGTTTGAGAACCACTGCAGTGGAGGAGTCGGTCCAGTGTGTGCATGTCCATGAATCTGATGTGGTTGAATATGTTGAACAGACTTTCACCACATGGACATGTTTCAACTCCGTTTGATTCGGTTCTACTTGATAAAACATGGGTTCCTGAATTCATCTATATTCAGATTCTTCTTCCAGAGTGAGAGTTGAAGAAACCAGATGTTTTATTTTAACATTAACGACCAGAACCATCAAAAACCAGAACTATCTACTGATCTAAACTGTTTAATCCCTGTTGATCCATTAATCTCATCAATAAATGTCAATAATATAGTTATTCATCTTTTCATGGTCATCAGATATGTCCCATTTGGACGTTCAGAGGCTCTGTAGTTACCATGGAAACACCGTCATCTTCTCCAACACTGATTCACCAGTAAAACCCATGGAGTTGGATCAGTGACAGTGGGTGGACTCTGGGTTTATGTTCAGTTACTGAGAGATTGGACTGAAAAAGGTGCTTTAATTTCAGTTTTCTGTTTTTGATATAATAACCCTCAACTTTAATCTGAGCTTTAATGAACATCTACATGATTATGAGGATAATTTTGTGTCTTTATTATGCAAGCAAAGGGGGAAAAAGGTGAACAAAAAATAGTTTTGAAAAAAATTTCAAGATTTGAAAACAATGAAGGTTTTAAAATTTTTAAGCTTAAAAATATTAGTTGTGTTCTCATTGTCTTTAATTTCAAATCTGAAACTTCAGTTACGAGACAAAATGGTTTACTTTCAAAGCCATCCACAACCTCGCCCCTCCTTATCTGTCTGACCTCCTCCATATTGCCACCCAACCCCCTCCCTCAGATCCTCCTCCTCCATCCACCTCGTTGTCCCTCCTCCCGTCTCACCTCCATGGGGAGCAGAGCCTTCAGCCGCTCTGCTCCCAAACTCTGGAACTCATTCTCAGCTGTCATCGGGAACATTGACTCCCTTCCTCAGTTCAAATCCGCCCTCAAAACTCACCATTTTAGATTAGCTGTTTCATTGTGATTGCCATGGTTTTTATGATTGCTGTTTGATTCTGTTTGTTTGTTTCTGTTTTGTGTTTTATTAATACTGTGTTTTTTAACTATGTCTGTAAAGTGTCCTTGAGTGACCTGAAAGGCACTTTTAAATAAAATGGATTATTATTATTATTATTATTATTGACATTTTAAAAGTTTTGTTTACAAGCCCAAAGGTTTTGCACCTCTAAATCTTTTGCAAATTCAAAAGTTTTGTTTACAAGTTCAAGTGGTATTACTTCCGAGTCAAAATCTTTTTGCGAGTAGAAAAGTTTTGAGTGTCAAAGTCTTTTGCAAAGCAAAAACTTTTGGTTGCATTTTCAACTGAATGTGATGGGTAGAACCTACAGGAGCAGAAGGGACGGGCTTCTATTGGTAGTTTGCTTTGATTGACAGTGTGGCTGATGCCTGGTCCTTCCACCCACTTGAACACGGTGGAACACGGCTCCCTCATGCTCAGAGCACCAGTACACAGAACCCCGACTCATAGCCGGGCTCTGTGTCCAGCACAGCCGGGGTGGAGGGTGAGGCGGGGACCCGCCCTGGGGGACTGAGTCGCGAGAGTATTCCCACTGCAGTTCCCACCATGTTCAAGTGGGCGGGAGGACCAGGCACCAGCCACACTGTCAATCAAAGCAAGCTACCAATAGAAGCCCGTCCCTTCTGCTTGTGTAGATCCTACCCATTACATTCAGTTGAACTTGCAACCAGAAGTTTAACAGAGCTAAGCTAAAAGGGCTAAGCTAACAGAGTTAAGATAACAACGCTAAACTAACAGAGCTATAATGTAAACTATCAGACCAAGTGTTATTTTAGTTTTTGTTAAAGGCGTCTTTGGGTTTCAGTTTATTTAAACTTGCTGATTCCATTAAACAGATGAAACTCTGACCTTTAACCTTTATTCAGTGACTGATCTGGTCTGTGGATCCACAGGGCCAGTTCTGTGGTGGTTCTGGTTCTAAGGGTGTTCTGGTACCAGACTGACCAGGTTCCATCAGTACCACATAGATCCAGTTTAATGAGTCAGACTCAACATGTCTGTTTCATGTTTTTGTGCGTTTGGTGGTAACACCTTTTTCCCGGTTGCTAAGCGACCACTGGTAGTGATGGTAAAGTTTTGAACTCTGCCTTAGGCTCGGGTCTTTAAAGGGTCTGTGCTGTTGCAGGAGGAGCTGAGGTTTGGAGGGTCGGACACGCCTCTGAGCGCTGAGCTGAGGTGTCTCCAGGGTGGCGTCGGCGCTGAGAGGGAGGCGGCGCTCACGTCTCTGGAGAAACAACTGATATGTCCGATATGTCTGGAGGTGTTCACCAAACCCGTGGTCATCCTGCCCTGTCAACACAACCTGTGCAGGAAGTGTGCCAATGAGCTCTACCAGGTACAGTTACCCACAATTCCACTGCATGTAGGACTAAGACTGTGACTGGACTGGGACCAGGACCGGGACCAAGACCATGTCAGGAACCAGGACCTAGGTAGGACCTGGACCAGGATTAGGACTGGGATCTGGAGTGGGACTAGACAGGAACAGGGACCTGGACCTGTCTCCCATGTGTCCACTTTGACCCGGTTGGTGGCGAGCCTTGTGGACCAACTGGACTCCATTGTCCCCCAGTGGTCGTTAGTGGGCGGGGCTTTTGGGTGTCTGAACTGGGTGGTGGATTTTGAACGGGTCAAACAGCTGCTGTTCATCAACGCCGTGTTGAGTTGGTTTGGTTCCTGAGACTTTGAAGTCTAGCATCGTAAACCACTTTGAGTTTTTATTTATTTTTCAGGGACAGTCAAACATAGTTACGCTGATGTGATGGACATAGAGCCTGTGGGTAGTGCTCATTTCCAACTCCTGCACTCCTCCAGTTAACATTTATTTAATCCTTAAAGTCACAAAATGAACCAAAACAGCCAATGATCCTTAAAATGAACAAAAATGAAGAAAAAAAGGCAAATAAATGAATAGAAATGAATGAAATGAATAATAAATCAACAAACTAATAATTATAACTGCCATGAAGAAAATAAGGTTGTGCATGTTTGTTCACTTTTTCTTCATTTTTCTCTGTTTTTGGTCAAATAATTTTTGAATTTAGTCAGAGATTTAATGAATATCTATAGGGTCATCATCTACAGTGAATTAGTAAATTACAGTGAACATCGACAGTGAATTAAATATAGAAAAATACAAAATTTACAATGAAAAATACAGAAAATAATATTAAAATATATGGAGATAAATGACTTAATAAAAGTTTAAAATGGTGGAAAATTCATTTGGGAACTGACACTAAAGTAGACCTGGACCTGTAAGGGTTAAAGCAGGTTCAGTCATCAAAATATATTAAAACATATTAAGACAATATAACATTGTCATTTCCAATGATCAAAAAACAGAATAAAACTGAACTCAATCAGTCACACGTCATGTGATGAACGTGTGAGTTTCAGTTTTTATTGTAACAAACAGTAAATGGAAAACAAACTCTGACTCTGAAGTGGGCGGGGCATCAGTGTCCGTAGCTCCGCCCCTGATCCCGGCAGCAGCTGAGGCTTAACGGCCTCTATTTCAGGAGCGGTCGGCGGCTGAACTCCCATCAGCCCCTGCTCATCTGACCTGTCAATCATCCATGTGTCTGAGGATCTGCCGGTGGTCCACAGTTCAAGTCTACAGACGGTTTCTGCAGCTCGTACACACAAACAAACAAACAAAAATGAACAAACAAATACACAAACAAAACATTTAATAAATAAACGCACAAACAAATAAACTCACAAATACAAACAAAGACAAACAAATAAACATACACAAAAACACACAAATATAAACAAATTTACAAATAAATACAAACAAAAAATTAATAAATAAACACACAAACAAATACACAAAATCAGACAAACTCACAAATACAAACACAAATTTACAAATCTAAACAAATAAACATACACAAATACACAAACAAAAACAAACACACACAAATATACTAACAAAAAAATTAATAAACACACACATAAACTCACAGATACAAACACAAACAAATTTACAAACATACACACACACAAACAAAAAAATTAATAAACACAAAAATACACAAACAAAAAAATAAACACACGAACACACAATAAACAGACAAATAAATAAATACCCACAAACACACAAGCAAACAATTAAACAAATGAATAAACAAACAATAAACAGATAAACTAATTAAAAAACAAACACATGCTTTGTACATGTGTTGGCGTCAGATGATTATATCATACGTGATGGCATTTGTTTCATTCTCAGGGTGGACGGGTTCTACCGGGGGAACCGGGTTCTTTACCCAGGGACTCGTTTGGAACATTTCACTCATTCTTTAGCAACTGTAGCTAATAATGGAACTCCCATCATGCATCTGCCTCCTGCTGACAAACTGATGATTTTCTCCCCCATCGCAGCCCTCGCTGTTCCAGGCTCGGACCACCATGATGATCAACAGCGGTCGGTTCCGATGCCCGTCCTGCAGACACGAGGTGGTTCTGGACCGCCACGGCGTCTACGGACTGCAACGGAACCTGCTGGTCGAGAACATCATCGACGTGTACAAACAGGAAATCAGCAACGCCAACAACGCCAGCAGGTGCAGAAACAGGTTCAACTGAAAACACATCAATAAAAATACACACAAACACTATACACAAAACACCACACACAAATACTACACACAAAACACTACACACAAAACACCACACACAAAAC
>JAPTGZ010000026.1:705736-722511 GCA_029814645.1 Fowleria isostigma | reverse complement strand
TATATACTTATATTAACCTTTAAATTGACTGAGCTTTATTGAACATTTCTATGATCAGTGAATTAAAAATAAAAAATACAAGATTTACACTGAAAAATGTCAAATACAGAGTAATATTATGATAATATTATAAGAAATGGGGATAAATTACTTATTAAAGGTTAAATGTAGAGAGGTAGCCACAAAAATACTTGAAGGTTTTAAGATCAATAAATAATTGTAGAAAAGTCTGCCAACGTTAAATCATCTTAATGTGTTTTTTTTAGAAAAATTTTTTTTGCATTTTTTTTTTTTTTTGCTTCATTCATTGAATTTTATTCACTTTATTTGTTATTTTTTAATTGTTTACTTAATTTTTACTAATATTTTATCAACTTTCTTTTTAAATTTTTAAATTTTTGTTCATGTGGAGCAGAATCACTTCCAAACTGTTTCTTCTTTTTCTTCTTGTTCTTTGTGAGGGAGGTTTAGTGTCCCTGTGTTTTTATTCCCTGATGTTCATTTGTATCTGATACGACCTGTTGTCGGTTCAGCCCTGAACCTCCTCCTCCTCCTCTTCCTCCTCCTGCTGAGATGACGTGTTCAGATCATGAAGGTGAGAAGGTGAACATCTACTGCCTCACCTGCCGCCAGCCCACCTGTTCTCTGTGTAAGGTGTTTGGTTCCCATCAGTCCTGCAAAGTGGCTCCGTTGACCCAAGTCTACGAGCAGCAGAAGGTAAACACACGGACCGCTTTAATAGACCCAGACCGCTTTCATGGACCTGGACTGCCTTAACAGACCTGGACCACCTTAATGGACCTGGACCGTTTAAATGTACCCGGACCACCTTAATGGGCCTTGACCACCTTAATGAACCTGGACCCCCTTAATGGACATGGACCGCCTTAACAGACCCAGACCGCCTTAACAGCCCTGGACTGCCTTAATGGACCTGGACTGCCTTAACGCACCCAGACCACCTTAACAGACCTGGACCACCTTAATAGACCCAGACCCCCTTAATGAACTTGGACCACCTTAAGGGCCCTGGACAGCATTAATGGACCTGGACCACCTTATTGGACCCGGAAAGCTTTAACAGATTCAGACTGCCTTAATGGACCTGGACTACCTTAATGGACCAGGATCACATTAACCTCGACCCTGAACAAAGCCAGACCACCTTAACAAACCCTGACTGCCTTAGCAAACTCAGACCACCTTAACAAATTTAAACCACTTTAGCAAACTTAATTCACCTTAACAAATCCAGACAAGCTGAGTTGATGGAACCGTTCTCGTTAATGGCTGTAAATGTCTGATGATGCTGTTGTTTCTTCATCAGGTCGAATTGAATGAAGGTTTATCGTCTCTGGCTGCATTCAGCGACAAAATCCAGGCGTTGATCGCAGAACTGGAGCAGAGCTGTCGCAACGTTGAGGTACAAAAAAATAAAACTCACTACAGCTGTTTGGAATCAAATCTAACTAGAATCACATCAACAATTCAATACTAATAGAAGCAGATTCTCCAAGTTTCAGCCTGTTTTTAGAATGACATGTTCAATACACTGTACTTGTGTGACCTTTGACCCCTGACCCTCATGGATCAGGTTCAATTGTTTCTGTAACGTGCCATTAATTTCATGTTCTACTGATGTTTGGATCATTTAGTTTGACCACAGTTAAAGTATGCACTTTACTCAAACTAACAATTTCAACAATCTTAAGACCCAATTAAAAAGAACCTAAAACTCAATTAAAAAATGAGCTGAAACCCTGAAAAAAGTTAAAACCCAATAAAAAAAGAAGCCAAAAACCCAATAAAAGGAGGTAAAACCCAATAAAAATAAGTTAAAAACCCAATAACAAGAGATAAATCCCAATAAAAGGAAGTTGAAAACCCAATGAAAGGAGGTTAAAACCCAATAAAAAAGAAGTTAAAACCCGATAAAAGTAGATTTAAACTCAATAAAAATAAGGTAAACTCAATAAAAGGAAGGTAAGACCCAATAAAAAGTTGTTAGAACTGAATTAAAATGAGCTAAAACCCTAATAAAAATAAGTTAAAACCCACTGAACAGGTTAGAACCCAATAAAAAAGAGTTAAAACCCATTAAAAGAAGATTAAAACCTGACAAAAATGAATTAAAACCCAATAAAAAGAATTGGGTCTGGTCCCATTTTGTTCCGTTTGTTTTTTCTTTCTTCTGTGCAGGAGGTTTATAAGACGCAGAAACAGCTTGTGTCTGAGAAGTTTGACCGGTTATTTTCCATCGTGGATGAACGTCGTAAGGTGGGTTTATTCTCGTAGAAACGTGTCATCGTGGGAATAAATGTTTCACTGTTGTCGTCTGTGAAGGCCATGACAGAGCGAATCACCTCGGAGCAGGAGGAGAAGATGGGCCATGCCCAGGCACTGGTGCGTTGCTATGGAGACACGGTGGAGGCCAACAATAAACTGATGGAGAGGGTAGCGGGCAGCATGGAAGACCCAGACACGGCAGCGTTCGTCCAGGTCAGAGGTCACAGTTCACCCTTAAACCTCTGAATCAGTCTGATATGTGTCATATTGTTTAGACTGTATCGAAGTTTAAACCTTGTCTCCACTTCTTTCGTCTAATCAGAATTCACGGGAGCTGATCACAAAGTGAGTACGGACTCTTTTACAGTTTCGTCATCGTTGGTGTCGTCATGTGATGTGATGAACGTCTGCAGAACATGTTCCAGGTTTGTTCTACTGGGAGGTTTGTTCTGTTTGTTTCTTCATCCTCAGAGTAACGGCGGCGGCGTCCTTTTGTCCAACCGAAACGCTGACGCCGGGCTTCGAGAACATGAACCACTTCACCTTTAACTTCAGCAGACAGGAGGAGGTTCTGCAGAATATTGAGTTCCCCAGAGGTAAAGGTTCTCGATATGCACCAAACCGGACACGAATACACTAAAAAACCATTCAACTGGTACATACACAAGGAGAGAGAGGAGCAACAGTGGAACTGCATTGGAACCATAGTGGAGCCACAATGGAACCACATTAGAACCACAGTGGGACAGCAATGGAACCACAGTAGAACTGCAGTGGAACTGCCATGGAACAGCAGTGGAAATACAATGGAACCGAAGTGAAAATACAGTGGAACCATAGTAGAACCCGGCCATCTTCTAACCTGTGTACCTCTTTCTTCCCAGTCCAGAAATAGCAGTAGCTCTGTTTCAGAGCAGGACTTTCCCTCCGCAGTGCCAAAAATAACTGACTGACATTTGAGCTCAACTAGAACCATGTTCTCCTGGTTCTAATTTTACTTCATATATAAATATAATTTATATTCTGTGATGATCTCCCATGGAGATTTATGTCGCGTTAATGTTTCGCGATAAAAGCATCGTTCAACTGTCGACTCTGTGGTTCCAGTCGTAAGTTTCTTTTAAATGGTGGTGAATGTTCTACTTCCAGGTGAGTGACATATTCTACTGAGTTCCTCATGTTTTAACATAAAGAACAGTGTTTTTACCTTAAACAGATGAGTCATCACCATGGAGACAGAGCTGAACGTATAGTTTATGACCAATATGGAGCACTAAAGACGACTGAATACACATGTACAGACCGATGTTCTAAACAACACAGAACCTTCCATGTCTCATTGTGTCTTCTGTGCAATTTCATTAAAACATCATATTTTATATAATAAAATATTAATTCTAATAAAGATCACACCAACAGACAATGACATGTTAATGTTCATAAATGTTTCAATATCAGCTTGAGTTTTGTCTCTGCAGTTGAGGAGGATATTCCTGAAGAACAGGAACTAGAACCAGAACCAGAAGAAACCTCCACCCAGGACCCAGACCTTCAACCCCCCCAGGAAACCTCTGGACAGAGCCCAGAACCTGAACCTAGTCCAGAACCCCTGAAGGAACTGACCCAGGATCTGACCTCTTCACCAGTGGAACCAGTACAGACACCAGAACCAGGCCACATGAGTCCAGCAGCTCCGGTCCAGATTTTGAACTCTGAAGAACCTTCAGTCCTGCACCTGGACTTTGCAGAGCCACATCCAGATCCACATCCAGATCCAGACGAGAGGGTTCCCAGTCAGACTGAGATCCAGAGACAGAACATGGAACCAAGAACTCAACCAGATCCAGTGCAAGAGAAGAACATCTGCCAACAGCAGGAGGGAATGAGCACACTGCAGGTACACAACAGACACACAACAGATACACATCAGACACAACTGACACAACAAATGCACAACAGACATGCAACAGATACACAACAGACACAACAAACACACAACTGACACAACTGACACAACAGACACACAACAGGCACACAACACACACACAAAACACACAAGTGACACAACAAAAACACATAGCTTACTCACAACAAACACACAATATACACACAACTGACAGACTAAGTCCAGATGTGTGAGGAAGTGTTCAGTATTGTTGGTGTTCTGTGGTTTGACCTCTGACCTCTGTTTCCTGCCGTTTAATACATGTAAAGATAATGAACCAATGGTTGAATTCGATAAGTTCAATTCCAGAGGAAGACAATGCATTTGTATGTTTCTCCAAACCCACACATATAGTCTGTACATTTATGAACATACGGTTCCAGATCATCTGGAATTAGACCTGAAAGATAAATGTTGAGATTATACACACCAGTGAGTTGTAGAAACCACAGGAACGGGTTCATCTGAGTTGAACCAAACATTGGTCCATGAGTTTCGGTTCTGTTGTGGTTCATGGACCAAGTCTTTAAAAGCATCCATCTGCTCCTGTCACTTCCTAAACCTGTTAGTGTGAAGGTGGCGAAGCAGAGAAAGATCAGGACGACAGGGATGAAGATGATGAAATGGAGGTAGAGGAGAAAGTCAGGACCGGGACCATGATCAGCTCTGATCCAGCAAAAACCCTGCAAGATGTCACCAACACAGAGATAATGATAAACAAACCAGAACCTGACACAGACATGGCACCAAGCTCCAGGGACAACACCCATGATGAAACCCAGAAACAAGCTCCTGGAAATCTGTACCAAACTGCTAAAAACCAGGTTGAACCACCAAGGAATCAACCCCAAACTGAAGAAGATCAAACTCAACCACCTCAGAAGCAACCTGAATCAGAAACACTATCCCATATATCTGAAGATCAATGCCAAATATCTGAAAACCACATCAAACAACATGAAAATTTATCCCAAATGTATAAATACCAGTTTGAACCACATAGAGATCAATCCCAAACAGAGGATCAATCCCAAATGGTCAAACGTCAATTCCAACTTCCTCCGAATCAACCAGAATCAGAAAATCAATCCCAAACACTTGAATATCAAACTCAAATACTTAAATATCAACCCCAGACAACTGAAGATCAAACCCAAACTCCTGAAAACCAGCCAGAACTACCTAAAAAGCAATCTGTAACAGCAGATGAACCCCAAACATATGAATATCAATGGGTTCCACCTAAAAATCAATTCCAAAACCCAGCTCTGGTCCACATGAAGCTGATTGGACCAGATGCACACGAAGTTGATGAAATCCAGGAGGATGACAGTTCAGATGAGGCAGTAGAGCAGACTCAGTCTGGATTCAAGATGGAAGCTGACACCATAAAACTCCAAATATGCAACGTAAAAGATCTCAAAGGTCTGAAAAAAGCATCAGAGTCGAAGGAGGAGAACTCAGGCTTTGGAAAAAAAGAAGAAAAAGAGACAAGCACAGAAGGAACAGGTGAAGAGCTGGGGATTGATACCTCTAGTTTTGATGTGAGGTCTGGGTTGGATTATCTGGATGAAGAATGTGATGGAGACGATACAAATGGCCAGATGACATCCGAAGAGGTGGCATCTGAGGTGGCAACATCCGAGGAGGAGTCCAAGGAGGTTGTGTCCAAGGAAGTGATGTCTGAAGAGGTGGCATCCAAGGAGACATCCAAGGAGATGACATCAGAGGTGTCCAAGGAAACATCCGAAAAGGTAGCTTTTAAAGAAGGATCCGAGGAGGTGGTCTCCGAGGAGGTGACATCAGAGGAGGTGGCATCCAAGGGCATGTCAAAGGACATAGTGTCTGAGGTGGTAGCACCCAAGAAGCTGTCCAAGGAGGTGGTGTCCGAGGAGGACTCCGAGGCGTTAGCGTCCAAGGAGGAGACATCCGAGGGTTTGACATCCAAGGTGACATCTGAGGTGCCAGTGTCTAAGGAGGTGTCCCAGGGGGTGGCGTCCGAGGAAGTGGTGTCTGGAGACGTGGCATCCAAGGAGGCGTACAAAGAGATGATGTCAAAGGAGGTGTCCGAGGATGCATCCAAGAAGGTGGCATTTGAAGACGGGTCCAAGGAGGTAATACCTGAGGAGGTGTCAAAGGAGGTAGCACCTGAAGAAATACCATTCAAGAAGCTGTCCAAGGAGGTGGTGTCCATGGAGGTAGCGTCCAAGAAGGCACCATCCGAGGAGGTGGCATCCAGTTCAAAATTGAAAGAAAACAAGGATGAGCATGAAGTAGAAGAGAACGTTGAAGGACAGATAAACTCCTTTGTGTCTCTGCAGGTCAGTGTCGTCTCGTTTCACCTTCAACATCCTCATCGCTGACCATATGTTGCACTTCATCCAGCTACTGCAGATGTGGCCATGCCTCCACAACGCCAACTTCTTTCTCATCGTTTGTTTGGTGTTTAATGCTTTGCAGTATCACTGCTTCAGCATTTCCACTGTTTTTTGTCTTGTTGGAAATCCATCTCAGGCAGCAGAATAAAACATACTACGGTATATTTGTGCAAAACGACACACAAAAATGGTCATCTAAGGTCCTGAAAATCTGCCACAAAAAACAATCTATCCTAAAAACCTGAATGATCAATCACAACCACTTATGAATCATTCCCAAATGGCAAAAAAATCAATGCCAGCCACCTATAAATTAACCCCATACAGCTCATAGTCTATCCCAAAAATCCCAACATCAATCCCAGCCATCTAGAAACCGTTGCAAATTAATCCTAAATAGTAGAAAATCAACACCATCCCCCTAGGAATCAGTTTCATCTCAAATACCTAAAAATATGTTCCAAATTGGTGGTAACCCTAACTCCAACAATCACATATAAATCAACTATCAAACATCTGAAAATTATCCCAACATCTAAAATCAATAACACATGACACAAAATAACAACCAACAAATTAGTCCTAAGCACCACAAAATTAATCCCACACAGCATAAAATCAACCTTAGCCACCTATGAATCAACCTCACACAGGTCAAAATCAATCATAAATTCCTGAAAATCAATTTAAACTGCAGAAAAAATCCTAAGAGTAAATTCCAACAACCCAGAAATAAATCTCAAACCTTGAAAATTAATCCCAAACACCAAGAAATCTATACCAAAAGCAGATAATCAGCACCACCTACCCAGAAATCAATCCCAAACACTTGAAAATCACCCATAACCATCTATAAATCAGTCTAAAACAGCAGAAAAACAACTCCAGCTGTCTTGTAATCAAACACCAGATCTATCCCAACCTCCAAACAAAGCCATGGTTACATTTAGACAATGAGTTGCTTGACTGTATTCATGAGAGTCAGTTGAAAACCATGTAAAGCTGTTGAGTCTGTAGATGTGGGTTTAAACACAGTTTTTATCCTTAAATGTAGAGAACATGATGTGAAACAGGTGGGGTTTGATGCCGGACGGATCTCCATGATGACGTTCTTGGTTTTACTGCTACATCTCCTTCATCTCAGTCTTTTGCTGTTGTTGTCGAAGTGTCATCCATCTTGTTTCCATTGTTGTACTCTGTTTCTTCCATCTACGAGTTCTGTCTGTTTGTTGTCTTTCATCCATTCATCCACTTGTCTCTTCCCGTTTTGTCCCATGTCTCTGTGGTCTCTTCACCTCCATCTCCGTGGTTCTTCAGGCCGTCACTCTGCTCTTCTACCTGTTGGCCTTCCTGCTCATCCTGCAGAGGGTTTGGGGTTACATCGGCTGCTTCATCCTCATATAACATCATCTGGAGACGCGTCATCCTCACTACTGTTGAGCACAGGTACATCACACCTGCATCCACAACCACCTCAACCCTGACCCCACCTGCATCCACAACTGCCTGAATTCTGACCCTGACCGCACCTGCATCCACAACTGCCTGAATCATGACTGCACCTGCATCCAGAACTGCATGAACCCTGACCGTACCTGCATCCACAACCACCTGAACCCTGACCCCACCTGCATCCACAACCACCTGAACCCTGACCCCACCGGCATCCACAACCATCTGAACCTTGACCACACCTGCATCCATACCTGCCTGAATCCTGACTGCACCTGCATCCACAGCTGCCTGAACCATGTCGGCACCTGCATTCATAAGTGCCTGAACCCTGACCACACCTGCATCCACAACCACCTGAACCTTGATTATACCTGCATCCATACCTGCCTGAATCCTGACTGCACCTGCATCCACAGCTGCCTGAACCCTGACCACACCTGCATCCGCAACCATCTGAACCTTGACCACACCTGCATCCATACTTACCTGAATCCTGACCGCACCTGCATCCACAACCACCTGTACACTGACTGCACCTGCATCCACAACCACCTGAACCCTGACCACATCTGCATCCACAACCACCTGTACACCGACTGCACCTGCATCCACAACTACCTGAACCCTGACCACATCTGCATCCACAACTACTTGAATCCTGAACTCTGACTGCACCTGTATCCACAACCACCTGCACCCTGACTACACCTGCATCCACAACTGCCTGAACCCTGACTGCACCTCCATCCACAACCACCTGAACCCTGACCACATCTGCATCCACAACCACTACCACCTGACCACACCTGCATCCACAACTACTTGACCACACATCCATCCACAACTACTTGAATCCTGAACTCTGACTGCACCTGCATCCACAACCACCTGCACCCTGACTACACCTGCATCCACAGCTGCCTGAACCCTGACTGCACCTCCATCCACAACCACCTGACTATCCCTTACCCTGGGTACACTACACCTGCATCCACAACTGCCTGAATCCTGACCCTGTCCCTAACCTTGATCCTGTCCTTGACCCTGTGCCTGACCCTGGCCATAACCCTAACCCTAACCCTAACCTTAACCCTAACCCTAACCTTGATCCCCACCCTGTCCCTAACCCTGACCCTGTACCTAACCCCTGTCCCTGATCCTGTGCCTGACCCTGGCCCTAACCCTGGCCCTTACCCTGACCCCGACCCTGTCCCTAATCCTAACCCTGATCCTGTCCCTAATCCTGACTCTGTCCCTAACCCTGGCCCTGACCATGTCCCTAACTCTAACCTTAACCCTGACCCTGTCTCAGTTCTAGTGGTACCACTCTGACCAGAACTAACCTATTAAGTATTTATAAAATAAAAACTAAAAAGAGAATAATGCTGGAGGTAAAGTTAGATTATAAAAGTATTTTAGTGTTTAGTAGATGGATTTTCTAAAGTTGCTGCTACTTCAGATCGATATTAGAAGGTGAATATCTGATGACACCTTGTGTTAGAGCTGAGTAATTACAGCATGATAGAATTAAAAGTTCAGTCACTGTCACTGATCCTGTTTACACTTGACATATAAACCAAGAACTATTAAAATCAGATCACTGTATTGATCAGCTGCGATGCATTTACTGTCCCTTCAGAAATAGGATAATCTATAAACCCCGATTCAGTTGTTTCAGTCCATTGTTGGATTTATTTCAGCATACAAAATATACAAATGTAGTGACGGAGAATCCAACTTCCTGTTACTGTCGTCCATGTTCTTTTGTTTTCTTTTTTGCACTCATTCAGATGTAACAGAATTCAATCAATCAGATCAACCTGTATACATGCATGAAGATATGGGAGGACTGAGACAAATGCAGGTGTACTCATCTGATTGATTCTAATCAGATTACTGCTGTAATCTGATCAAACAGATCAGATTAGACTGTTTACATGATCAATAATAATCAGATATTGGTCAAAGGATCAGTGTAAACAGGTCAGTGAAGATGTTTTATTGTATTTTAATCCATAACTAAAATCTACAGCTGTTTAGTTTGGATGCGATCAGTGTTTACTGAGTGTCAGCATGTTCTGGTATATATGAGATAATTACATCTGCCTTTGTCGGTGGGTGGGTGTGGTTTATTCAGCAGGTAAGTGTGATTTACTCAGTGGGTGTGATCCAACTGGTGGGGTGGATGGGGTCTATTCAGTGGGTGTGGTTTATTCAGTGTGAAGGTGGGATCTACTCAGTAGGTGTGGTCAATTTGGCTGATTGGTGGAGTCTATTCAGTCAGTGGGTGTGGTCTATTTGGCAAGTGGGTGTGGTCTATTGGACAAGTGAGTGTGGACTATTAAGTTGGTGTAGTTTATTCAGTGGTAAGTGGGGTCTACTCAGTGGGTGTAGTCTATTTGTTGAATGGGTGTAGTCTATTCAGTGGATTTGGTCTATTTGCCAGGTGGGTGTGGTGTATTTAGTCAGTGGGTGTGGTCTATTTGGCAGGTGGGTGTGGTCTATTGGACAAGTTAGCGTAGTCTATTCAGTGGGTGTAGATTATTCAGTGGTAGGTAGGGTCTACTTATTTGGTGTGGTCTATTTGTTGAATGGGTGTGGTCTATTCAGTGGATGTGGTCTATTTAGCAGGTGGGCGTGGTGCATTTAGTCAATGGGTGTGGCCTATTGGGCAGATGGGTGTGGTTTATTAAATGGGTAGGTGGGTCTGCTTAGTGGCTACTGTCTATTTGGCTGATGGTGTGGGCTATTCAGTGGGTGTGGTCTAATCAGCAGTTGGGTGGGGCTATGTTGTGGTTGGGTGTGGTCTATTGGACAGGTGGGTATGGTGTATTCAGTGGGTGTGGGTTTAAGTCTTAATAAGCATCTGAGTTTCTGTGATGTGGATCTCTGGTCCAGATGGACACCGAGGAGAGGAGTCCTGCCCAGAACGACCCCTCCCCCTGCTCCTCCTCTGGCCCCTCCCAGGCTCTTCGGCAGCCCACCTTCTCCTTCTCCTGGCTCAACCAGCTCCACAAGTAGAAGCAGAACCTGTGGAAGTTCTGCCTGGGATATGGATTTGGTTTGGACCAGGACCCAGTCTATCTCATACCTGGTCCAGTCCAGTTCAGACCCAGTCCAGTTCAGACCCGGTCCAGTCCAGCTCAGACCTGGTCCAGTCCAGTTCAGACCCGGTCCAGTCCAGCTCAGACCCGGTCCAGTCCACAGTGGTCTCTGACATTCAACACATTTCAGCTGGTCCAGTTTTACATTCAGTTTGGTTTGAGTCCATTTTCCGTTTGCATCAGTGTTTGTTTGTTTTTTTTTTTTCATTTTTGTTTGACTCTTTCTTCCATTTTAGTCTTAGTTTGACGTTTACAGACAACTCATTATGAATCACAGACGCTGAAGGAGGCGGGACCTGCACCTGTCAATCAGAGGAGTTTGGGTTTTACTTTAGTTTCTCTCCCAGTTTGATGTCATTTTCTTTCAAACTGAACCTCTGATCTGATTTTTTTCAGTTGCTGTTGTCATAAATTGGTGATGAACAGCAGAGTTACCAATGTTGACATCCATTTACATATTCAACCAAAGCCTTTATGGAAGGATTAGTACCCTGGTAAATGCTCCCTGGGGTGTTTTAATCCCATAGCTGATGGTTTAGATTCATTTTACTGCAGAATAGTTAAGAGTTAAGTCATTCAATGTTTCAGGTCCAGACTTTAAAAAAAACATTTTATTCCTCCTCATTTAAACAAAGGTATCATGAATTCCATAATGTTTACGTTTGTTCTGATTCTTTGTCAAAATGATGTTGAATTAAATGACGTCATGAAGCTCAGAAGTGAAACTTGTGAATTTTATCCACTGGTTTTTCAGAAACTTTTACCGTTTTACATACGTTCTCTTCTTTATGTCTGTTTTGTCGTGTTCCATGTTTGATTTTGTGATTATTCATGTTCCTGTGTTATATTTCACATCCCTTTGCTGAAGTCAAGTTTTACTGACTATGATGAATTCATACATCATATTAGAATATTTTATAGTGTCACAGACTCACTGTGGTCAGTTTTTATGCAAGTTTTTATTAGATTTTTCATGAAATATTGTTTTCAGGTGTAGAAAGAATACACAGCCACACAACAGTCATTTACTAAACAAATGGAAATAAAAGTTCCTAAACTACAGAAGAAGGCCATGTGAATCCAGATGAGACTACGGTCGATGAAAGGTCAGATCTGGATCGGATTCAGGACCACGTATGGAAGTGGACCACGTCAGTGTTTAACCTGTGACTGACCATGTCAGATTAGCTCATAAAGACACAGCACTGCATTTCTGTCAATTCCCAAATGAATTTTTCTCTATTTTTAACCTTTCTTGAGAAATTTATCATCATTCACTCTCATATTATCCTCTGTGTTTTGCATTTTTAAGTGAAAATCTGGTATTTTTTTATATTTACCTTACTGATCATAAAGATGTTCATAAAAACTCAGATTGAACTTGAAGATTTATTATATCCAAAAACAGAGAAAACTGAGGAAAAAGATACAATTTTCTGCTAAATCTATCATTAGGTGAACAAAAAATCAGCGTCTCCATCCACTGTCATTGATCCAACTCTATGGGTTTTACTGGTGAATCACTGTTGTAGAAGATAACTACGTTTCCATGGTAACTACGGAGCCTCTGAATGTCCACATGGGTCATATCTGATGACCATGAAAAGATGAATAACTGTATTTTACACCAATTATTCACATGTATTGATAGAATCAGTGGATCAACAGGTATTTAGCAGTTCCATCAGTAGATGCTTCTGGTTAAAGGTGGACGTTCAGGTCTTTAAGGGTTAAAGCTCAGTCTTTGTGTCATTTATTGTATTTTCTACATTTCTTCTTGTTCTTATAAGAGATGGTTTGGACGTGTTTGGATACTTTCCAGTAATCGTGTGCAGCTGTAGCTCTAGGTTGCAGGACAGAGACTATGAACGTCCATCTGACAGTGTTATTGTCCACATGTGGACCTGGTCGATGCGTCTTCAGCCATGTGGCTCGTACGAGGACGAAAAACAATAAATGCATTACATGTCTGAGGCTTAGATCACTGTTTTATTCTGTATTAAGATGTCCAAACTCCAGCTGAAGTCCGTGCTGGATCTCCTTTTGCCAGATGAAACTGAATGTTTTCAGAGTTGTGTGTCACTACAGGAACATTGGGTTGTGTGTGAGTTTGTTCACTCTGTTTGGTGTTTTACAAACTGGAATAAACCAAATTTTGTTCACCTACAGTGTGTGTGTTTCATCAGAGGATGTGTCCTATGCTTTTACTTTAATGTTAACACCATTCATTAACTTAATAAATGGAAACATCGTGTATTTTAAGGTGATTTTGAGATTATGTAGTGACTTGACATTGAATATCCTTCCACATTTCACTGTTCATTAGTGATTTATCACCATTTATTATAATATTATCCTCTGCATTTTACATTTTCAGTGTATATTGTGTTTTTCCTGATCATGTAGACATTTACATTTATGCATTTGGCAGACGCTTTTTCCCAAAGCGACTTACAGATTAACAACTGTTTTCTCTCTCTCTGTCGGCTTTATTTGTAAAACTCAGACATTCATTAAAACTCAAAGTAAACTCAAAAGTTATTTTAACAAAACAGTTAAAGTTGAATAAAAAGGGATTTTTCAGTCAAGTCTGTCATTACCTGATAGCTGACTGGAAACTAATAATTTAATTAATGCTTTACTAACTTTGAAAGAACAACTATTTTGTGGGGATATGCTAATGAATTTTTCTCTACATTGAACCATATGTAATTTACTGTGATTATCACTATTTATGACAATAATATTAGCATTTTATGTGAAATGTGTTTTTAAAATGTTACTAAATGTTTAAGATCAGTAGATCCTTTTAGTCCCTGAGGTCTGTTAACCTACTGTCAATGGTGACAATAATTTCCAGTATTTTCATAGGTCTATAAATGATAAGCATACAGATAATATATAATAAATGATCGACTATATGTATAAATCATGTATAATGATAAAAGACAATTTCAAAAATAGATAAAAGATAATATATAATAAATAATCAATAACTGATAATAGATATTAGATAATGAATGATAGATAATAGGCAACATCATAGATGACAAATAATGACTAACAGTTCATAAATAATCAATAACATACTTTGTAACAGTTGTGTGGTGGATGAGGCCATTCTTCCCGGTCCACGGCTCCGTACTCCCTCCGTCCACCAGGGGGCACCAGCACCCCTCAAAGTCGCTGTCAGGACTCTTCTGTGCGCATGCGCAGAAGCAGCGGGGCTGAGCTGGCTGTTGGCTGTTTGTGTTTGGAACGGAGCACACACTGTCCTGATCCTCATCTCGACTTTCTGTCACTTTCTCCAGGCTAAGGCCGTCAAACAGGAGGATTTCCCACACCACTCGAACCGGCTCTGCGCACCTCATCGCGGATCCACACCCAGACCCGAACCAGGGACCGAGCTCCGACAGCGACGCCATGGACCCCGCCAGTCAAGGTAGCGTTAGCCTAGCACAGTTAGCATAGCAGCGGCCTCTGGGCGACACTCACCCGGGTTCAGAACCGTGTCCTCCGGGAGACCGAGTTTAGAACCGGTTTGACAAGTATTTGTCGACCAGTTTGAAGAGTTTAGAACCGAGAACCGGTGATAAAACAGCCGAGGAGAGGACCGGACAGGCCCGCTGCTAAATGACAGGCGGATCAGGTTTCCGAACTTCCCCCCTGGAATTCAGGTTAACAGACGAAAAACAGGCTTTAATTCAGGTTTAAATGCGGAAAAACATGTTTTAATTCAGATTTACAGACGAACAACATGCTTTAATTCAGGTTTAAATAGTAAAAACAGGCTTTGATTAAAGTTGACATTCAAAAAACAATCTTTAAATCAGATTTTAACAGAAGAAATACACTTTAGTCTATGTGTACTTACCAAAAACAGGCTTTAATTCAGGTTTACAGATGAGAAACAAGCTGTAATTCAAGTTGAAAGACGAAAAACAGGCTTTAATTCAGATCTAAATATGTGAAGGAGGCTTTAATCCAGGTTCAATGATTTAATTTAGATTTGAATGCAAGAAACATGCTTTAATCTGTTTAATTGCAAAAAACTGGCTTTAATTCTGGTTGAACTATGAAAAACAGGCTTTAATTCAGGTTCACAGACAAGAAACTGGCTTTAATTCAGGCTTCGTTTCAAGAAACAGGCTTTAATTCAGGTTTAAATACAAATAACAGGCTTTAATCCTGATGTAAATGCAAGAAACAGGCTTTTATTCAGGTTTAATTATGACAACAGTCCTTAATTCAGATTTAATTACAAGATAAGAAGCTTAATCCAAATGTATTTATAAAAAGCAGGCTGTGATTCAGGTTGACAGACAAGACACAGGCTTTAATTCAGGTTTACATCCAAGAAACAGACTTTAATTCAGGATTATATACAACAAGACAGGTTTTAATTCAGGTTTAGATATGAGAAACGGCTTTAATTTAGGTTTATATTTGAGAAACAGGTTTTATTTGGGTTTAGATACAAGTAAAAGGCTTTAATCCAGGTTTAATAACAAATAGCAGGCTTTAATCGTGGTTTAGATATGAGAAACAGGTTTTATTCAGGTTTATATACATGTAGTCTTAAACACATGTGAAACAAACACAAAACTAAATCCCAAATATGATGGTTTATTTTTATTCTTTCACTCTAAACCCTTCTGTTAACTGCAGCCTTATGTCCAACCCAGACTATTGAACAAAAATAAACCAGGCTTTAATTTCAGTAAATAAAACCAACTGTTTTTAACTGGTTTTAAACCAACTCTGAGAATCAGACTGAAATGGAAACATGGACAATGTGGACTGTAGAGGTTTAGGTTTCATGCTGGATCAGATGTTGGATCAGATCTGCAGCGATGGTGGTGGGCGTGGAGCGATGTGCGATGCAATGGGCATGGTCATAGTTGGTCAGGTTTATAGACTAGTCAGAGCACTGGTAATGAACAGGTACATGAATCTGGTAATTTCATCCGCCGGTAAAACAGGACAGATAAACAGCATCTAAACCCGGCCTGAGACCAGCAGAATGTAAACTCACTGCCATTGGAGGGTGGAGTCATCCTGTCAATCAATAACCTGAGGGTGGGGTCGGACTGGGTGGACACTCGAATGCAGATGCTGTTGTTGTGAAACAGCCTGACCTGCAGATAACACTCCAACATGATGTGGATCTGTACGGCTGTAAACAACCAGGAGTCACCAGTCTCACACATTCACCGCATTTATTTTCCTCCTTTTCAAAATAAAAGAACCTGAAGGATCCTCAATATTCACATCCAGACACGTGAAGTTTGAACCTTGTGGAGATAATCTGATGAACTAGACCAATGGTTCTCAAACTTTTTAAAGTGGAGTACCTCCTGAAATAGACTTTTTATTTTTTTTAATCCAAGCACCCCCAAACTCTTACTTCAGCATTTTAGATTGAGAAAAATGAGTCCAAATGTGTTCTTGTGCCAAAGGTGTCTGTTTATATTTTCAAAATTTTTTCAACAAACAACATATATTTAACTGCAATATTTAAAAAAAATAAAAAAATAAAATAAAATTATTTTGTGAGAAAATACAAACTTTCGTTGATAAGAAAAATAAATAACTTGGTTTATTAAT
>JAPTGZ010000026.1:629752-641050 GCA_029814645.1 Fowleria isostigma | reverse complement strand
GCGCCACCTACAAAAATGGGGGAACGGTGGTGCTTGGCGGAGGTCTGCGCTCTCCGAGTGCTTTTCTAGTTTAATCTTTTTCAGTCTCATAAATCATTAGATTCTTTTACACCTTCAGGCCATTTCATAGTCAGCGCAAGGGCACGCAGATGCAGACGTGAATGCATTGTGTGTGCATTGTGATATGTCTTGCAATGCAAGACACATTGGCTGCCATGATACACATTTGCGTTGCTAAATTTTTTCCCCAACTTTTTAAAGCAAATTCTGGCAATACAAATTATTCAAAAAAATTTTTTTTCCCAGACTGAGCACCAACAATTATCAAACGTGTTGTCCATTTTTTTTTTATATGTGACGCAGCAACATGTGTAATACCATACGTCACCAGCAGGGGAAATACGCAAGCAATGTAGTTGAATTTAACACACCGTTGTATTTACAGAAAAATATGGGGGTTGAGGAGGAACAACTCTGAACTTGTGTGGGCACATTCTCATTTCTATGGCAGCTCCAGTGTCTTGCACTCTAAAGGCTCATTTATGCTCACTTTACATATGTAAATAGGTTCTTCCGTTTCTATTGTTGTCATGCGTCACTGCCTTCATATTTTCATGCGTCCTGTATGTCAGAATGAGCATTTCTCAATCAATCCACCAGAGGACACCACTCTTAATTAGTAAACTGGCTGAATACCATGAAGAAGAGTAAAGTTTTTGAGAAGTCAATAATAAACAGGATGACGAGAGAGGAGGTTTTACCAATGTGGATACTAATATTAATATCGATAAGGGTATTTGTCATAAAGATGTCCGTAGTTTTTCACTAATTCACAGTCACTCTTTGGAAGCCACTATTTATGCAAATTAATCTGTTAAAATTTCAACATTGCCTCTACTGTTCCCGGCAATACTGTTTCATTTCATCCATCTGGGTACGCATCTGCAAGCTGCCAGAAAATGTACAGAATTACATACGTGCTGTTCAGACGGAACGCTCCATCCATATCCATCCGCATCTTTAACGTAGAGCAATAAAATGAACCTTAACACAATAACTGTAGAAAATGCTTGGAAGGACACAGTGATAGCAATGAGAAAGAATATAGAAACAGTAAAAAAAAAAAAAAAGACTGGAAGAATGTGTGGGATAAACTGGGGCATGTTCACAGATGAAGGCAGTTCAGAGTGGTGCGGGGCAGATAGTTTGGCTACCCAGAGTTTAAAGCGTCAGGTTTCAGACTCAGCCGGGCTTCATTTGCTGATTCTGGGTCCAGGTGTGGGGAGTCGACTCTTCAGGTTGACTTTTACACCGTACGTTCGACCTGTACGGTGATGATGCACACCTTACAGCTGCATCAAACTGTGAACATTGTGATTTATGGGTTTTACATTCACTCCTCCATCTGCAGAAAAATGTGCCGAGTCTCAGAAACACACTGATGTGTGTTAAAATAAAAAACAGCTGCTCAGTCAAATTAACTCCACAGTGAAGAAAAACAGAGTAAATAAATAGCATGGTTTTAACCCTTTAGGTGACAGGGTTCTTTTGTTTTCAGTGGCTCTGACCCCAGTCCTGTGGTTCTACCTTTGTCATGTGTCTGTTACCTCAGAGCCAATCCGTGCCCTCCTTCCATCCTGTGTAGCCTGGTAACCTGTCATCTGTCATCGGCCTATCCGGGTTCAGGATATGGATAGGGAACCAGTTACCAACGACAGTGCTCCTGGAATTTTTCTTTAGTGGATTCCATAAATATCTGCATTTCAGTGTAAAGGGTTAAATTGGGTTAAAGGATGTAATACGTATCCACACCTATATGTGGCGCTGCACACAGAGAGGATACACTCAAACCATAGAAGAATGTACTGAGCATGTGCAGGAGGTTACGTCCAGGGTTTTCTTCTTCTGTGGTACTATGACGTCATCATTTCCATTCAGTGGTGTTTTACCTCCGTACACCAACACCAGGGTGGTGCTGGGAGATTTTTATGCTCTGGGGCCTGTTCTCCATGAATGCAGTTTGAGGGCGACAAATCCATATTTGATTCCACTCTTCAGGGGCAGTAGACACCGCCTTATTTTAATGTACAACATTTCAAAAACCTGTCCGTTTCATTCATGTTGCTTATCACAAAATTTGTGACTTTGGTATTTTTAAGGGTTAACAGCCTGGATATCATCAGTGATTTCAGCACTGGACAGCTCCACAGTACCCTGAACCTGATCGGGGATAAGAGGGGTGTGTCCCGGACTCAAAGTCTGCTCTTTATGTCCATATCACTTTAGGTGATGGAGGTTGGTTTTTTTTCTTTTGAATATCTAATTTTGATTTTAAGATTTCAATAAGCTGTCTGTTTCATTCAGACATGTTACTTGTCACAATATTGCAACTGCAGCACTTAAAGGGATAGTATCTATTATTATACATTTACCACCATTTCTCTATTCTTATTTATTTTATTTCTACTCTGACCAAATCAGTTTAACATTTCATCATTTTGTTTTTTGTCGTACAATTTGTGAATTTTAAGTGGCCTGTGTGATGTTTAGTGACATCTAGCGGTGAAGGCGTAAGTCACATCCTCATCTGCTCCTACTCCAAAACAAATACAGGAAATATGCTGTTAGAGTAGGAGTTGGTTTTGTTCTGGTTCTTTTAGTTGTTGAAAAGTCTGGAACAGTAATGAAGCTTATGGATGGACGTTAGATGGAAAACAGAAAAAAGACCATGAATGAAGAACAAGATGAGGACGGAGATGAAGAAAACAAAAACCAAGACCACGATGAGCAGAAAGAAAAAGAATAAAACAAGAAAAATGAAGATTAACATCCAAAGTGAGCAGCTCAGCTCAAATGTCATTGATTCATCATTCATGAGTTTAAATTCTGACAATTATTTAAGCTGTCCGTTTCTTATATATTAGGTCTGTGTCTCTAGAAATTTGCCTCAGTCTGAACATTAATGACCCATTTTATTTTTATTTCAACAAAGAAACAAATGAACCAAAGGTTGTGCAGAAGTTTATTTATTGTGATTGATGTAATACTATTGATTAAGAGCTTCAAAACAAAAACTGAAATGAACCAATCACTGAAATCAATACTAATAATACCAATAATAATAATAATAATAATAATAATAATAATAGATTAATTTAAAAACAACAAACATGAATCACAGATAAATAAAGCACTAAAAAAATGACTTCATTACAAATGGGTAGAAAATGTTCATACAATCATACATGTATTAACTAAATAGATAAATGGAAATAAAACCAAAACAAAGACTGACAAAGGAACAAATCAACATTTAAACCATTGAAATTCAAAAGACATTGAAGAATCAGGATTTTTTCATTGAAAATATAAAACTAGTCAAAATATCATCATTATTTCTTAAAGATGTTTGAGATTTTCAGGTTTTCTCTCCTGAACGTCAATGATGGCGTGGTTTTTCTGGAATTAATCCAATTTTGTTGATGTGTCACGAATTTGATTAAAACCCAAACTGGATCCGATCCAAACTGATCCAAGAAAAAAAACCAAACAGATGACAGAGGATGAAATGGAAAGACGTTGACATCACCAATAAACCACATCTATAAAAAAGGGCAGCTGTGGTTCAGATGGTAGATGGGTTATCCAGTGACTGAGGGGTCGGTGGTTTGAATCCTGCCTCTGACTGTCCACATGTTGAAGTGTCCTTGGGCAAGACACTGAACCCTGAATGTCTTTTAGTAGGGCTTGGCAGCCACCCACTGGTCTATGAGTGTGTGTGTGTGTGTGTGTGTGTGTACACAGGTGAATGTGAGGCTTTGTAAAGCACTTGAGGCACCATGAAAGTGAAGGACTACATAAGCACCAACCATTTACCCTTTTCTAAGACCCTCCCATTTACTGCAATCATCCAATCCTATGATAGCGACGGTAACTGGGTGCAGGAGGTGGGATTTAAGACGATGACTGATGATTAATGAAATCTTCGAGTTTGGGTGAAAGTTTTAGAATTAAAATATTGGACACTAAACCTTAGGTTAGAGTTCATACACTGAACATCAATCTGACTGATCAAAACACTGCTAACGTTAGCTTAGCATGTAGAAGAAAAATGTGTTTCTGTGAAATCACTGCTGTTTGTGATAAAACAACAACTGGAAGATCTGTGCAAAATAATCGAACTTCTGTCAAATAGAAACTTTACAGATTCATGAATAAAACTACAACAGACTGACATATGAGGTTTTTAAATGATGGTGCTGTAGCTCTAAGCTTTACTTTCATTGTTTGTCGCCGTTTCCTGCCGAGCTAAGCTATCGTACAGTTGCCTGGAATCAACGTTGGAGTAAGATGCAGAATTTTGGTCACAATGAACGATCCATGTATGAAGAACGTCCAGACCGACATAGTGAGAATACCGGGTTCTGCATGGATATGCAGTGAAGGCGGCGGAGAGAGAGAGGACACAAAAGCATGGATGGTGACCTCATCCCAACGGGACGAACATAAAACTATGACTTTAAGGATCTCATGTTTGTATTACGTATGTAAACAGATTTTTCTGTTGCCAACAGTGCCAGGTGTCAGTGTCTTCATACTCAGATGCATCCATTATGTTGGAATGAGCGTTTGTCAATCAATGCACCAGAGGGCGCCACGAAATACCACGAAGAAGAAAGTTCATACGTGTGTTAGTTTTCTATGTTTCTGTTCATATGCGTTAGTTTTCTGTGTTTCTGTTCATACGTGTTAGTTTTCTGTTTTTTGTTCATAAGGGTCTTAATTTTCCGTGTTTCTGTTCATACGTGTTAGTTTTCCATGTTTCTGTTCATACATGTGTTAGTTTCTGCGTAGTTTCCGTGGCCTCAGATTCACAGCCTCCTCTGGAAGGAAGAAAAGCAGAGTCACTGATGGGTTCAGGTTCATTTTAGAAAAGCTATTTTCCTCTAAAGGCTGTAAATGTCACTCATCCTGACACATTTCCTGTTAGCTTCCATCCCAAGGTTTTTTTTTTTTCTCTGTGATGTTCAGATTTGAGGTGTGAAACCACAAATCCAGCTGTGATTTTAACTGAGTCGGTCACAGATAACCACTGTAACACAAACACACGACTTCAATCCATAAATATAACAGAGGAATAACGTACGTCTGAGTGAAGAAAAACTGAAAAGAACTTATTGTAACGTCATCGAATTATGACTGCTGACTCAAAAATACTAAAATACCACCCGACTGGACATCTGTCCCTACATAAGTACATATTTACAGGAAGAGTCTGAATCTGAATTCGTTAACCAGTGTTCTAGAGGGCTGCCCCCTGCTGGTGACAGATATAGCAAGTCAATGACAGGTTTTACTATTTTAGAGATTTAACCACTGTTCATAAATGAGGTTCAAATCAGATCCACTAATTCACCTTCAATTACAATAAATGATTAGATAAAGAGGAGGAAGAAGAGGGAAAAAATGGAGGAAGATGAGGAGAAGAAGACAAAGGAGGAGGAGGAGGAGAAAGGGGGGAAGGAAGACAAAGAATCAAGTGGAGGAGGAATTGAGGAAGGAAGATGAAGAGGAGAAGAAAATGGAGGAAGAGGATTAAGAGGAGGAAGACGAAGAGAAGCAAGTGGAGGAAGAGAAGATGATGAAGGAGGAAGAGGAGGAGAAAGAAATGGAGGAAGAGGAAAATGAAGAGAAGGGGATGGAGGAGGAAGAGAAGGAGGAAGGGAAGGAAGAGGAAGAAGACAAAGAGAAGAAGGAATAGGAGATTATGATGGAGGAGGAAGATTAAAGAGAAGACAGAAAAGGAGGTGGAGGAGGAAGAGGGGGAGGGAGATGAAGAGGAGGAGAAGAGAAGAAGGAGGCTGTTGCTTGTCCAGTCCTGTCTGTTGTGTCGTTCTAAACTCTTTTTTTTGTCCAATGAACAGATGTTTAGGATCAAACACTAATAAAACCTGTGATGAACGGAGGAGCTGAACCATCAACCTTTGACCCAAAGTTCAGTTCAGAACCAGACCAGGTCAAAACTACGTCAAACTGGGTCAAGGAGAAAAGACCAAGGACAAACTGAACACATTAGTGATTTCATCCACTGTTTGGTTCTGAAGGAAAAGTCTGGTTTAACGTAGGCGGAGTGTCCAGTGCAGACTTTCAAAGGTCAGCAGAACTGAACTCAGGTCATAGAGGGTCGGGGTCAGATAGTCTGTGATGGGGTTAAAGGGGCAGCTCTAATGGAACCCAGCGAAGGAGGACTGGACCGGGTCGTGTTCTGGTAAACTCTGCTACTACTAGAACCAGACCCATGGACGGACCTGTGACTAGAACCCTTTACAAACCCCTCCCCCCATGTCCCGCCCACCGTTTTCTGGACCTTCACACATTCTGCTCGTAAAAAACCCCGACGGTAAATCCTGTTCAATGTTTAACCCTCTGATATCCAAGTGAGCATATTATGCACATGTTACACTTCCTGTTATTAAAGGTCACATGATTGGTTTTAGGTCTAAATTCAACAGTTGATCATTTGTGTCTGATTGTTCAAACTTTAATCGTTCCACTAAAACCATCCCATAATAAACAGCGTTAAACCCCTATACCAACATCCTTCTACCAAGTGAGTACAAAATGCACACTGACATATTAGGTAGTTGATAGCCATTTTAGTTTTACTGATAGAAGCCGTTTTGTGAATATGTAAATTAGACATTTGAGTCCCGGTCAGTTTAGTTGAAAATAACGCAAATCTATATAAACACACACGACAAATGAGGTTGGTCATGGATTGAGAATTGAATTTACAATAAGTTGGTGTTAGTTTGACATCACTCCAACAAACAGAGGGGAAGTTACTAGGGATGTAAGGATACACACACCCCACGATTTGATTCGAATCCTGATTTTGGGTCCACTATACCAATTCGAATCAGTTTTTTTCCTTCCAGATTGCTGTTCCAACCAGTAGTTAATGATGATGATCTTGAGCGAGGGTAGCTCCAGTAGCTTCTGTCACATCAACGTCCCTGTTCCATGCATTATTCATCACAACAGCTATCTCGGGATTAGTTTTTTCAAGCTCCCATTCTGCTTTAGCAGACTTCGGAACCTCTGCGATGTGTTCTCCAGTATGTGTTTCGAAGAGAGGACAAGTTTCTAACTAATACAAAACTCGCCATACGCAATGGACCCATTGTACCCACAATGCTTTGCAGAAGCATCTTCACGCGTTGGGGTGGATCCCATAGAAATGAATAGGGGTGGTGCGGTGCAGAGTCCGCGACGCTTGTGGACCATGGCATCAAAACAAGCAGCAGTAATGACAGCGCCTCCTATTGTTGAAGTAGCGCATCAATTCCCCTTTTTTGATGTATCAGTTTTCAATCACTTATTTGTTTCAATTTTTAACTGATTAAGGATATATCCTTACATCCCTAGAAGTTACGTTACCATAGCAACTGGAAGTCATGAATATGAATGTTGTCGCCTTCTGAAATGACATCAAACTGAGTTTACTGACCCCCTAATATTTACCCTGGGGCACTAACGAGGGGGCGTGACTCTTATGACATCATGATGCATACCATCAGGCGAAGAATGGAAAAATAAACAATCGGTCTTTGGTTTGAAGTTGACACGAGGATTCTGACAGAAGTTATGGTGAAATGTCCCTTTTTGAACTTTGGCCTGTATCTCGGCTGTACTTTGTCGACTATTGGAAAAAAATAATTAGGTCTACTAGAGAATATGGACAAGCAATTGGACATGAACTGAAATGAATAATGAATGAAATGTGACTGTTAGAGCACAGACAAACCAATATGCTTACCCTCTGGCAACACTAAAATAAATAAATATAAAACTCCAGCTCTGGTCATTTCTATGATAATTTCAGGGATTTGTATTCTGACACTACAATGTGTCATGGTAAATATTGGAATGTGTTATGGTCCTGGTAGAGGGTAACCGCATATCCTGTAGAAAACAGTTAAAAGTACTCTATCATTTTGGTTTTTTTGACATTTGATTTTCATATTTTTATTTTTCTAATTTCTTTTGATTCCAGCCTGTTGCATCACTGCAAAAGGATTAATGGGGGAAAAGAAGGAAGAACCAATAAAAAGTGTTAAAGTGAATTATAATAAAAAAAAACAAAACAAACGAAACAACTCTGGCTCAGTGTGAAACAGGCCGATGCTGCTCTGGGTCTGAATGTGTTTTGTGTCGATACAGTATTTGTGGTTGATCGTGAAACCGTGGTGTTTAAACTGAGGATGTGACGGGTGAGTTAAATGAACCCAACACATGGAACTGGTGCGTTTCCCACGCTAAAACCACGGTGAATGTGGTTGTTAATGCGGTTGTTGATGCGGCTGTGACTGTGGCATGTTGGCCGTTACCTGCTGCGCACAGGGTTCCTCCAGGATCACCCCCAGGCTCCGCGGGTTCTTCTGGTAATAGGCGATCAGCTCTCCCAACGTGGCGAAGGAGATCTTATCTGAGACGAAGTACGCACCGATGACGGAGCGCTGGATCCGGAAGTGGAACACCTTCCCCTCACTCCGAACTGAAATGACATCAACCATCATTTGTTAATCTGGAATACCGATCATCCACGCTTTAACCCCAGGGGGTCAAACATGTGCCCTGAGGGAGAAAACCAGCCCGCCATAGGTTCCAGTCAGACCCACAGGAGGAATTCATAAAATGTAAAAACTACTCTGAAGATATAAACAGTTGGTCAGTGAAGTGGAAGTGGTTTAGTTCAGATCCACACTCAGACCAATGTGATCTAAAGACAAATAATACCAGAAGATTTGGGATGTTTGGATTGGTAGAAGAAAACCGATTTGGATTTGCATGTAGGTGAGGCGTATAGAAGCATTTATCTTCTGCCTAAGTCTATTCAGTCTTTAGAATTCAGTCAGTCGACTTCAAATCAGCCTCACTGTTTGTATTTTCTGCATTATGGATGATGACTGAATAAACCTAACCCTATGAATAGTGACGACTCCATTTTTCTCAGTTCAACTGAACTAGTTTTACCGTTTTGAAACAAAACTAGTCCAGTTGAACCTCGAAGAACTACCAAGAAGAACAATGACCTGAACAAATGACAAACTGAATGAGAAACTGTTCTTATTCTAGATCCAAACTCTAAATTTTTAGCAGTATTAAACCTTACTAAATGCTTGTGATGAACATGTACAATAATGTTAAGGCATAACATTGCATAAAAACAACAATAAAAATACAAATTTCATTGTTTTTGTGAAAGGATAGTTTGTAAATGTAAATATTTTCATAATTTAATTTTTTTATTGCACTAAAACAAAAGGAAAAAGTTTTCATTATTTATAGGTCATGATACTATAACTTTACGGGTTTGACAAACTGGAGATCCAATTGGGTTGAATGCACACCCCTGGAAGAAATGAGTTTGACACCCCTGATCTAAAAATAATGACTCCAAAGTTTCCTCTGGATTTAACGTGGAAAAAAAAAAAGAAAATCACATTATGTTATTGTTTTCCGTTTTGGCTGCTCCCTTTCAGGGTCACCACAGCAAATGATTTGCATGATGATTTGGCATGTTTTGACGTCAGGATGCCCTTCCTGACAACCGGGCAGGAATCAAACCCAGGCCTCCCATGTGACAAGCGAGAATTCTACCACCGAACCATGAAACCAAGAAACTTACATTATACCTATAAATAATTAAAAACTATGCTTTTTCTCTTCGTTTTAATGCAAAAAAAACCCCAAAACATTAAAATTAGGGGTCGACCAATTATCGGCCTGGCCGATTATTGGCTTTGATATTTGTCATTCTGCCGATTATTGGTATTGGCCATTTAAAGTGTCCGACGGCTGATATGATGGATCAAAGTTAAAACAGGTCATTTTGGCTCTGATGTAGCCGGCTGTTGCGGCTCTGTGGTGTGAGCATTGTCCCTCCCACAACGCCATCTGATTGGTTAAGTGGCACATGCCAATCAAAAGTGCTGCATGCTCTGTGTGTGTGTGTGTGTGTCAAAACGGGGCAGACACAACCAAACTGAATTAGGTCTATGCAATGGTAAGGTTCCAGCAGCAGATTTTGCCAAAGTTGTAATAAACAAAAGACTCCAAATAATGTAACTGAAAGTCCCAAATATAAATGAACGGTAAAAGTGAAAGCACTGTGAAGAGAACGACGAGAGACTAGCTTTAACATGTAGCTGAGCTAACTCTTCTCTGTGTTACTACAACCAGACGGTCGGTCAGTGGATTATAACACTGATGAGTGACGCCCACAGTGGCCATTAATGGACATTTATAAACATTCCAGTGTTAGACAAACACACCTGTTAACTTACACCTACAGTCACTGACATGATGTTATCAATGCAAGGATAGTGAAGTGTGTGTGAAATTATACCTGTAGAACTGACAGATGTACAACTGTCATCATCCAGGATACTTGACTGGACTTATTCAAGTTTTAGAGATCACAAGTGTTAGAAAATTACAGTCGGATGAAGTGTGTGAACCTCTCTTTGATAGTGTCTAAGAGGAGCATGATGTTGTTTCAGACTTTAGACATAATGGAAGGGCTTTAGAGGCCTCCGATGGACTGACTGGTAGACTCTGGTGTACCAGTGCATTATGGGAATATTTCAATCTGCTACTGAGCCTGGGAGTTCCCAGATTTAGTTTGGTTGAATGAAAAATTAAACAAACAGCATTTAAACAAAGTTAAGTTTTGGTGTTTGTATGATTAAAATTTTTGTCACCAAGATTTTCATTTTTACTGTAAACCAATATCGGCTCCAAATATCAGTTATCAGCCTTCATAATTACTAATAATTGGTATCGGCCCTGAAAAAACAATATCAGTCGACCTCTAATTAAAATATGAAAATATTTACATTAACAAACTATCCGTTAACAAAAAAATGTCATTAACCCGACATAATATGAACTACAAAAGCACTCGGAGAGCACAGACCTCCGCCAAGCATGATAGTTCCCTCCGTATTGTGACTCACACCAAAGTAATAATCCTACATTTATTTGTATCAGCGCCCTGACCGTTTTTGTTTTTGTGGAGTTTTATGCACAAATGCTGAAAATGGTCCCATCTCCCAATGTTAAAGAATCCTTTAAAAAAAAAAAATAATCCTGGAATTTTCTCAAAATCCATCCAGTAGTTTTTGCATAAAGTTGCTAACAGACAAACGGACAAACACCGGAAAAAACATAACCTCCTTGGCGGAGGTAAAAATGCACTAAACATACAGAAAAGGTTTGAAATATATAGAATAT
>JAPTGZ010000026.1:529219-541032 GCA_029814645.1 Fowleria isostigma | reverse complement strand
TTTTTATTCTAATAATGGTTCTCACCAACATAGACATCATATAATACATTTATTGCATACTTCTTTATTTTGCTGACAGTTTCATGCCAACTGATATTTTTTGCCTGTTATACATTGTTTGTCCAGTAGATGACATACTAGAGCAAATGAAGCCTCAGGAAGTTTTGCGCATCATGAAGCTTCATCTGCCCATCACTACGAATGGGTTCCTGGGCTACAACCATTGCTGTTTACGTTAGCAACAGAGATGATGATGTGATTTGTGACATCACACTGGCCATCCCCATTAGCAAACAGCATGCACAGCACCTGATGTTGCGTTCTCTTTACAGCCTATCAATGCACAATGTACCCCGAGTGACGCATGATGTAGCATGGCAACACCAAACATAAACAAAAGTTAATCAAACCTGTCCAGTTGAAATAAAAACTACGCAGTTAAACCGAAAACTACGTAGAAAAGCTTTTTTCCAACAGGGCTGTTGGTGAGCAACATCAAATCACGTATGTATGATAATTTTAAGTTTCTGAAATTTGTCATTTCCTATCTAGGCACCTGCTACAGTTACTTATAAGTTGCTTCATTTACAAAAAAAAAAAAAAAAAAAATTTAGTGACCCGGATAAGCAGATGAAAACTACAGTATGGTAATTAGTGCGACTTTGACCAAGGCCTCTTACTCTGTTTTGTTACGCTGTGCTTTTCAAAAATTAACTGTGCAAATCATGGGTACACGGCTCGCTGCCTAAATCTATGATTTCAAATATAAATACCTATGTCATAAGTTTTACACAAAGAAAATCTAATCTAAACCATAGGGTTTAGATTGAGTCTTACACTATATTTGGCCAACGGGTATTGAAAGTGCACAGCATGTCATTAGGGGCTCGGGGCAAGTAAAGGCACTTCATCATCTTCCGGACATTTTTTTTCCCCCATACATCTCCTCCTAGAGTGTTGGAAATAGACCCAAACATATGGAAAAAGTGCGCGGCCTGCTCTGGAGACTCGTGCTATGACTCAGTGTAGCAATCCAATGCACGGATTTCGTTAAGTGGTGGAAAAACATGCCGGATTTGTCCCTCCAAAATGAATGGCGCTATTTTCAAGTGGCCACCATTCACACGTGATTAATTCAAAAATTATTCGGTCAATACAAAAAATGTCCAGTGTGGCCCAAAAATTATCATCACATCATAATGAACACCTCGTATGGTTTTCACACATGAACGCAAAACAAATCCCAAAAAATCCCATTGATTTACGAAGGGAACAACTAAAAAGTTGACTTTTTTACTTTCATCTGGAGATTTCATTTAAACTCAAACACTTTCTCCAGGAATGTGTTTGGTATGAGGATCGGATTCACAGTTTTCGATGGGTGAGACTTCCAACACCCCCCCGGGTTTGATCAAAATCTTATTTACATCAGCTGTTACCATGGTGATGAGTGGTACAGCAGGCATTTAAAGTGAATGGTTCTGTTTACGTTGTTATGGGGATATTGATGATTCACATTGGACATAAACACACACATACAACACATGGAGCCCATCAAACTAACATAACATGGCAAATTTTTTATTTTTTTTAATGGCCGTTGACTATATTTTCTGATTTATAGAGTGATCTAAAGAAATATCCAAAATCCCTTCTGTAAAAGCCTTTGACTCTAATATGTCAACACAATGAAACAAGAGTTTTGAATCTGGCTTCATCCAGGGTTCAGATTTCTTTTCTGGGATGTTATGCAAATTTGTGCATATTTAATGACACAAGGCCCCATTTGCATGTTAAAAGATAATAATGAATGAATTTTATTAAACTTTCAATACAAAATAATATCTTACTGTAACCAATCAAGTTCCATGGAAGTTTCATGATGATATGAATATTTTACTTTCTTCACCTGGGGTGGCTAAGTGGTTTATTGCCATTTATTATATTCTGTATTTTTGGTTTTCGGTAAAAATCTGGTATTTTCCAACATTTAGTTCACCAATCATGTGGATATGCATAAAACTTTAGTAAAATTGAGGATATCAAAAACAGAAAACTGAGGGAAAAAGTGACTTTTTCAGCAAAATCTATGATTAAGTGAACAAACATAAACCAAATGTGTCCATCCACTGTCATTGATCCAACTCCATGGGTTTTACTGGTGAATCAATGTTGTAGAACGGAGCCTCTGAACATCGGTCATATCCGATGACCAAGACAAAAAACAACAGGGATTAAACAGTTTATATCAGTACATGATTTTGGTAGATAGTCGATGTTTGGGTCTTTATAGGTTAAAAAGGTTAAATATAGAGAAAATTTCATTTGGGAACTGACACAAAAGTAGTGATGGGTTAAAAATGGAATGCTGAATTGACCATTTCTGCTACAGTCAAAAATAATTACATATGATGTTTTGCTTTCATTCTTTATATTCCCATATTCATAATGAATGGTTATTAAAAAAAAATTAGCATCTCTGGGTTTTTTATTCATACTTCCTGTTCATTAAATAATGGATAACTGTTAATGAGGAACTACCGATGCCAATGCATTGACTTGGTAAGAACATAGTGTATTTGGTGGAGTCCGATTGTATTTTGTCCTCTGAGTTCATTGTGTTCTTCCCTCCTGGTGATATTCTTACAGTAAAAGAACACTGTGTACTCGGTGTGATGGTAAGCCTTTGGTAGCCTCGCACATGTACACCAGCTAAGAAATCAGAAGAGATTGAAGGCATTGATTAAAGATGGGAGCAGAGTCACAGTTGGACTTTGACGCTCCGATGGATGGTCATGAATCTGAGCCTCATCACATCTACAGTGAGACGCAGGGGAGTCCTCTAGGGCGCATGCTCCGGTGCCAAGCAGTCCTCTGCTGAACTTATGGCTACCTCCTCTTATCCCGGCCATCCATACAAATCCAGCCCTCCAAACCCCCCTCCCCCATCCACACATTCTGCCTTCCTCGCTCCCTTGGCACAAAAGAGCCCTTTCAGATAGAGACTCTGTTCTTATGGAGGCAGGAAGAGTGTTTTTTTTTCTCTTTCTTTTTTTTTTTTTTTTTTAAATGGGAGGGGGGGTGTCTTCTTGGGGAGGCTTTCTGGGGTCAATGCTAAATCCCATCTTTGTGAGAACGGGGCTCGGCCATTTACAGCGAGCGCTTCACACATCAGCCAGTGCTCATAAAGTGCCAGTGGAGCATTACCATGACAATGGGTGGGGGGGCTGTCTCGCTCTCAGTCTGGGTCTGTCTGCTCTAGGCTACTGGAAGTGGAGTTTCTCAGTTCACTTGTGATAACAGTTCCATTTAACCAGAGTCTGTTCACAGTAATCTGAGTAAAGAAGTAAATGTGTTATTACACCAACTGAGAGACAACAGACACAAAAAGCAGACAAACACATCAGAGTCCTATCGAGTGTTGGTTTTTAAGTTGAGAGAATGTTTAGCATTTATTCATCATGGTTACAAAGTGACATTTCAATCAGAATCAGCTTTAATGGCTGAGTATGTGAACACATACAAGGAATTTGGCTTGGGTTTTTCTTCACTCATAACGTACAACATACTTAAACATAAACCTAATATAATCAAAAATTAACAAGAGGCAAGGGCCACAATGGGTTGAGAATAGTATGAGATAAATAGAAATAACTGGATAGATGTGTACAGAGATTGGTCTATTAAATATGTTTATGTATATATTTAATTTACAGTTGGATTTTTTAAAATGTATTTATTGCATATGTCGATTGTGTTGTATGACTGTGCTGCTGTTTTTATTGGGCCCGTATTGGCGGCGCTTCCGCAAGTGAAGTTCCTAACGGATAAATAAAGTGATTTTGAATTGAATTTGAATTTTGAATTTGAATTTGATTTATAATAGTACGGTTATGTTTTTTACAGCAAGAAAAAGCGGCTTTGTGTTCGTTTGGATCATGTGTATTAAAATATATTTTTTTAAATATACATTTCTTTTGTTTCAATCATCCTTGGAAGAATTTAATAGGGTTTTAATATTACAGTAATAGTGACAGTCAAAAATACTGTTACATAGAATATTTTAAGGGTTATTTTACAGCTGAAAGGATTTAGATTTCAGGTTTTTATATAATCTACATCGTCCATAACAATCCACACTCAAAACTCAACTTTTCCTTAATATTGCTCTCCATCTTGCCCTGTACTATGCCACTTAATTTTTATGTATTGAAATAGCTCTTTTATCTGTTATATAGAATATTTTAATTTAAGGTTCTTAGCTCTTTTATGTGTTTCATGTATCTTCTATGCCTTATCTTTTATTCTGTCTTTGAGTGTCATGAAAGGCACTTAGAAATGTATTATTATTAGTAGCAGTATTATAGTGACGTTATATTTGCCTATTAAGAGTTACTGTCCTGTGAGCAAGTGAAGTTGTTCGTCTATTTGCTGAAGTGTTCCACACTATAGAGCCAGTGAAAACATTTTTAAAATCTGTCCAAAAACGACAGGACCAACCAGGCAGACTGTTGTACAACTGGCACAGTTATCTGTCTGGCTTTGACATCACCAGGGGGCGGATACACAGAACAGGTACATTCTCCTCTAGCCAATCACCTTCATGGAACTTGTCCCTGGATTAAGACAGACAGCTTCCTAAGCCAATCACAATGCGTTTTCTTCTCAGTTCTCGAATCCAGCCAATGTGAGTACGAGGTGGGCGGAGCTCCGGCCAGGAAGATACCCCGGCACAGTTTCATATTCTGCCCAGTTCGATCGGCAACGGGAGCGGAAAGAGGAAAGCAGAGAGCCCGAAGGCAGTAGCCCCCACCACCGCCGGCCCAGGTTACCATCTAGCACCGGGAAACACAGCAGAGAGCCGCCGCCGGCAGAAGCCATTACCAACTAGTAGTAACCATGAGCAGCGAGGCCGAGACGCAACAACCACCGCAGCCTGCTGCCGATGCGGAGAGCCCATCCAGCCCGGCAGCCGCAGCTTCCGCGGGGGATAAGAAGGTCATCGGTAAGACTACCAGGAAAAAGCTAGTTAGCCGAGTTGGCTAACGTGGTTTGGGACGCTGTGGGAGCGATGCGCCAAAGCGGCGGTAGCTAACGTTAACCGGCGGATCGCTGGTTAAAATCACCACCAGTCTGTGATATTTATTGTCTGACATGATAGATTTTACAATAACATGGAATTTCAACAGCAAATCCAACTTATTAGATTTAAACAGCGTCGGTTGTGTCGGTAATGTTAACCGGAGAAACGATCATAACGTTTATTGAAATGTTGGACCGCCGTTTACATTATAATGTATTTTTATCAACGCTAAATTTCTTTTCCTTTGCTGTCGAGAGTCTGAACATTAATCTAACGTTAACGACCGACGGATATTACAATAATGTCAGTTTGATGAATAATGGTGGTTCCAGTCTCTGCAGTGCTAAATTGTGCATTTATTTGAGTCTGTATAAACTAGTTAATCATTGTTTAATGTAGGTAGTACAGAGTTTTTTCCTTGGAGGTGTTCTATTTGATGGGTTGATGCAGCCGTCCGTTGGCCGGTAATCTTGCCCGGTCCGTCGGCCTCAACTCAGCCTCCTCACGGTGCCATGTTGCCGGTCCGCTGTCACATGCACGACAGTTAAAGTTGTTTCTGGTCGCAACCAAGTCGAGTCTATTTAACAATTCCGCCACTTAATGGCTACGTTCGTGGCTGGATCAACGTTTATGTGGAGACGGAAAGGCCCAAACATTAAACATTAAAACTGACCGACAGCACGGAGATGTTTCAGTTAACATCCACGAACAGCCGTCGAAGGAGGGCTAGCGTAGGCTAGCATTAGCTGCTGGTCCTCCCTTTGTTCACACCAAACACTTGGGTTCCGTATCGGCTATTTTTTCTCACAGACACTCGAAATATGCGTACACCTCGCCGCCGGTCTGTGTTCGTATCGTGGGTAGCTTTCAAATTTCGAAGAAAAAACTGTCAGCGGCCGATGTATTTTGCGAGATTTTCGGGGCTAACTGTCATTCTGGCCTAGCTCCCCAACAACCATGCCTGCTTTTGGGCTAATAATGCTACATTAGCCTAGCATGCTAACGTAAGCTATTTACATGGCTGAAGGGGCCACCCAAAATGTCCGCCGTGTAATTCAAAAGAATTATTTCGCGGATTAATTGCTTGCTCACTTTAAGGGTTACAGGGACAATGCTTTTAAACGTTTGTTTCAGTTGTTATCGGAACACATTCTACCTGGTGACCTAATGTAATTTCCGCTTGTTGGATGTAATCCAACCACATGGTTGCGGGAGAGTTAGCCACTTAGCTATGCTAGGAGCCAGCTGGGCTGTATGTGTTAGCGTATCCAGGCGCGACTTGACCACGTGTGAACACTCAAATACTGGTCGTGAAATGGGGCAGTAGGTCTGTAGTAGTTGGGGTCAAGTGTTTACATCGAGCACACTGATATGATCGAACCAAAACAACAGATTTAGACCGGGGAATTAAAATGCTCATAATGAGTCCCTTTAGGTCCCTACTAGTGTGATCATTGTGGCTGTGGGTCATAAAGCTGGTGATTCATTCCTCACAGCAAGTGCAGCTGGCCCTAGGGACCACTGACCATCAGGATCTATAAAAAGAGTGACAGTTGGGAGTTAAATTTAACTTCAACATTATCTGTGGACTTAGTTTTTCATCATCTGTCATTTAACTCCTTAGTGGTCTAGTTAAGGGGTCTTACTTAAAATCTGTCGTTTTCAAAGATGGAATGTTAGTTAAACATGTAAAAAACAAAAGTGTAGTTTGATAATATTGCTTTTTTGTTTTTTTGCTATCTCATTTCAGCAACAAAAGTCTTGGGTACAGTCAAATGGTTTAACGTCAGGAATGGATATGGTTTTATCAATAGGTAAGTACAAACTACCCCCACCCGTCTGCCAAAGACCCTGATATCATCAGTGGAAGGCAATGTTCCCAATCCTATTACGGCTGTGATTTGCTTACAAAGCTAGCCAGACGATTTGTCTGTCCATCTCTGTTCTGCTGTTAGGGTTAGCACTTAATTAATCCTCCCCTCACTGGTTTAGTAGCAGTCTGTCCACATTGTTGTACTTTGTAGCCCAGTTAACGGGATGATTCTCTTCCTTTGTGTAGGAATGATACGAAAGAGGACGTATTTGTACACCAGGTAAGGGGGAGGCTGTGTGGTGATTCTTAGTAACTGCTGTGCATCAAGATTTTTGTTTAATGTGAAAGAATCTAAAATCTCTCTGTTGCGTTGGTATTTTCAGACAGCCATAAAAAAGAACAACCCGAGGAAATACCTTCGCAGCGTTGGAGACGGAGAAACTGTGGAGTTTGATGTAGTTGAGGGGGAGAAGGCAAGTCAGGCTTCTTTGCAATACTGATTATATGTACAATATTCAATACTGATCATATAAATCTCATTATGTGTACACGAATATATACATAGGGAGTTTACACAGTATACATAGAGAAGTTTACTTGAGCAAGTAAGCATAGAGAAATATACATGTAGAAATATACATGAAGTTCTGATTTTTGCTGCAAAAATGTAGAGGTCATATGTAGAGTGATCACAATTAATCACTTGCAATTATTTCAATTGGCTGTGATTTATTTTGCATCATCACATCTGTGAAGTCTGCCCAAGAACTCCTGGATGAAACAGAATTATCGCTTTAATCAGAATTTTCATCATTCCATCATTTTGTATTGTTAGTGGTATCCTCATGTGCCTTCTTTGGGTATTTAACTCTTATTGGTACTTTTTAAATGTGTAATTTCATTGTAATAGGCTTAGATATGTGTTAAATCTTACTTGCGCACTCAAGGCAACCAAAAATGTGTTTATTCTGTTTTTTTTTTTTTTTTTTTTCATGTAATGTAAACTTAGGTTTATTCTCTCAGTGGAATAAAATCAACAGGAATAAGTCATTAATCACAGATATTCTTATTTGTGTGCATATTTGTTTTTCTTTGTTTATATTATTATTATTATTATTATTATTATTGTTAGTAGTAGTAGTATTTTTCAACTTGGTCTTCACTGACATATGTGCACACAGGGAGCTGAAGCAGCAAACGTTACTGGTCCAGGAGGCATCGCAGTCCAGGGAAGCAAGTACGCTGCCGACAGGAACCGCTACAGGCGCTACCCCCGGAGGAGGGGCCCACCACGCGGCGGCGACTACCCAGAGAACTACCAGAGCGATGGCGAGGGAGAACCAGGCAACGGAGGCCGTGACAAAGGCAGCAGAGAGGGTGGAGACAACGCCCCTGAGGGAGACTCGCAGCAACCGCAGCGCAGGCCCACGTACCCCGGCAGACGGCGCTACCCGCCATATTTTGTACGTAGACGATATGGCCGCCGGCCCCCGTACACCAACGCACCACGCGGAGAGATGACTGAGGTACGCCGTCACAGGGCTACTATCCTGGAGCGGGCACCCGGGCATTCCGTGACCAAACCTGGGATCCCTGACATGTTGATGAGCTCTTCCCTCTCCACTTAGACACTCACGTGGTTGTACTAAGTAGATCTTGGTGTATCGGGGGTCACGCCAATTCTGCACATTGACTCAAATAGGTCCCAAAAGCTGTTGGTCAGCCTCAGCATCAGAAGTGTATTCATCACATTTGACTGGTAGTAGACCTTAACAGTCGTCTGCTGGCTGCAGAAGACGCGGTGTGTCACTGTTGTGGTTGGTGTCTGCTTTCAGGGCGGCGAAGGCGATGAGGGCCAGGGAGGTCCAGACCAGGGCAACAAACCAGTGAGGCAGAACTACTACAGAGGCTTCCGACCAAGGTTCAGACCAAGGTTTGCATGTTGGCTTCAATGATGCAAGGCTGCAACAACAGGAGACAAACGTTCTGTTCACTTCAACACTGATTCCAAACGTTCCTAGTCTGAACGTTACCATGACGTTCCTCAGTGCCATAGTTTTGGCCTACCAAGCTCTCCTTTTATTGCAGCCTAACCTCAGATTGCAGCTGTGCATCCGAATTTGGCTCATTTATTTTTACTCCAATTTTGGTATCCTCTTGACTTAAAAAACTGCATGGTCAGTGTTTCTAACCCATAAAGACCCAAACAGCCACCTACTGATCTAAATGGTTTAATCCTAGTTGATCCACTAATCCTATCAATACATGTAAATAATTGGTGTCAATACAGTTATTCATCTCTTCATGGTCATCAGATATGACACATTTGGATGTCCAGAGGGTCTGTAGTTACCATGGAAACGCCATCATCTTCTACAACATTGATTCACCAGTAAAACCCATGGAGTTGGATCAATGACAGTGGATGGACACACTGGGTTTATATTCAGTGAATGATTTGACTGAAAAAGTCACTTTTCCTTTTTTTTTTTCATACAATAAACCCTAAACTTTAATCTGGACTTTTTATGAACATTTTCATGATCACTAAATTAAATTTCGGAAAATATCTGATTTATACTGATAAAATGCAAAATACATACAATAATAGATAATGATAATAAATGGTGATAAATCCCTTAAAGGTTCGATGTAAATTGTATTTGGGAGCTGCCACAGAAGTAGTGCTGGGTCTTTATGGGTTAATTGTGTTTGGTGTGGTGCCTTCACTGTCCGTCGGTGGTTCAGCTCATACCGGTGTGCTTCCTCCAGGGGTCCCCCCCGTCCCCGACCGGTGCGGGATGGTGAAGAGGACAAGGAAAATCAGGGCGGCGAAGGTGGTCAGAACCAGCAGCCCCGCCCACGTCGCTACCGCCGCAACTTCAACTACCGTCGCAGACGCACACAGTCTGGAGGCAAAGCCGGCCAGGAAACCAAGGAGGCCAAGACAGGAGGTGACCCATCTGCAGAGAAAACGTCCGCTCCCGAGGCCCAGCAGGGTGGGGCTGAGTAGGAACAACCTGCCCACCGGCACCTACCATCTTTTACCATCGTCCGGGTGAGCGCTGCTCGTGGAACTGTACTGTATCATTTAGGTCTTGAAAAATTATATCTCCTTGAATGGTAGCAGATCTTAACCTGAGCACATATAAAATGTATGGGCTTTTAGAGGATGAGCAGTGATGTAATCGAACTGATTTTATAAAGAAACGTGGCACCAGAGGACTGTCAGTTTGACTTTGGGTCCTTTATTTACGGTCAAGCTGGTTGTGTTTAGTGAATTTGGAAAGAAACATTTAAATGAACTCTGGACTGATTGTCTGTCTTTTCTCTTTCAGTTTTTTTGTCAACAAGAAGAAACATCAAACAAGATCTGAGCAATAAAAAGATTTGACTTGACGATCGTCACAAGCTTGCACCATGCATTTGACCAGATTACACTGATTGCCTGCAGAATCTATGCAGACCTGTTTCTTTTCCATTATTTTTATGTGACAGTTACAAAACGTTTTGGGGAAACAGCAAATGTTTTTCTAAATCTGTCCTAAGTTTTTACACCAAATGGTTTTTCAAGAAAATGAAATTTGATATCTGGTCAGTTTGACATTTTTAAATAACTTTTTATGTATTCAAACATTTTAACAAAATGCAAGCTCAAATAAAAGTCAGAACCAGGAAACTGTCCACAGTGGCTTTATTGTTTTTATTTCTTGACTCCACATATTCCAATTTAGACACAGATGACTTGGTTTGATGCTGTACATGTGTTGAATAATCAACCACACAGATTCAGTTACACAAAATTCCATTAACAGTTAAGTAATTGTCACTTTATAAACTTGGTAATAACACAGTAATAAGAGTTACACTATTACAATGTGATGCAACAGGCGATGCATCATTTACACTAGATTCAAGTTCCACAATGAGATGAATGATGGCAGGGTTTTATCCACTTAAAACAAGAACTAGGTTCATTTAAATACAAGTCAGTAAAAGCATGTCTACACCCAGACAAATAAAACCATTAATAAATGTGGCTTCAGCTAATCTCCACAATATTGTACAATACAGTAATGGAATCAGATCTAGTGTTTAATGATCACAACTGGGTCATTCTCATGTCAACATTCATGTCCTCATGTTTGTCTTAACCCTGATTTTTTATTTTTTTCAAAAATGTGCCAAGTATTTAGTGTTGGTCATTTAAACATACATTTCAAATGTTTTATTTTACACCTTTTTGGTGACACGCTCAGTTTTGTGTCCCAGTGTTCTGTCATGAACTTCCAAAAGTATGTCATACAATTATGAAACATTTTTTAAATCCTTCATACTGTACATATCCTAGTGGTAATTTTCCACCCTGTTATGTACTTAATTGCCTTAAAAAAAAAAACAAAAGCCATTTACAGGAAGAGGCAATTGTTTTTGGTGGGAATTAGACTGGAAACTGAGATGAGCTTCAACTACTGTTCGATACCACAGATTTCCTTCCCAATCCCATACAGAGTAAATTCTGGCTGGTATCGGTGATACCAATCTGATACTTTGCAAATACATTTAATGTCTGGTAATCAAAAAAAAGTATTTCAAATCTTAAATTTATAAAGAATACAAGAGATGAGAGTATAGTTCAATTAAGAACTAGTATTAAATAAAAACTCACATGCATGTTACATGAACGTGTTAACATGAAACAATCCTGAACATGTAACACTTCAACACTGACGATTTGACACGATAGAAATACATGTGGACTGACACACACAGGCAGAAGGAGTTCCACCAATCGTGTATGGTTTGGACCAGATTCTAATAGTTTATCTACTTCCACTGTGTTCCTGATGTACATGACCTCAAATGACCACAGAATCAAAAGTATTTTAATTTGTGAATCGATTCTAGAGTGTAAAG